>NW_006499751.1:961178-995185 GCF_000471905.2 Amborella trichopoda | reverse complement strand
AGGGGCCAACACCTCAAATATCAAAAGAAGTTGAACCTTTAGAAATTCTAAGGGGCTCATCTGGGCCACCTTCACCAAACTTCTTCGCCAACACACCTAAATGGGATGAGGAGCCAAGCTTACAAGATTTAATCAAGTCACCTCTCGAGGTGAACTTAGTTATAGATGATGGAGAAGAAAAGAGCCTAAATTTCACTATTCCCAAAGATTTTGCATCTTCACTAGAGTTGATAGAGCTCGAACCTTTGAAAATTCTAAGGGTCCAACCTGGACTACTTTCACAAGATTTCTTGAATGATCCACCAATCTGAGATCAACAATTGGTTATTAAAAATCCGACCATGTTACCTCCTCAAGAGGTAGGCTCTCTAAAAGTCATTAACAACATGAGCACAACTGTGATAACTGGAGCACCACCATATCAAGAGAATTCATTATATGTAGAACAAGTTCCCAACAGAACAGAAATCCCTGCAGGGGTAACCCCATCAAGATATTCAATAGGGGCAAACTCCTCTCATAAAGAGGATATAATAGGGGCAACTAATGAGATTGAACCCTTCTTCGTTGACTCCCAACATGCGGTAAGGCCATTTGATACCAACTTAATCACTCTTCTGGTGTGAGAGTCTCACCTAAGCTCAAGCATAGAGCATGAGCCAACTACGACCTTTAAAAAACAATTCAAAATTTGCAATGAAAAAGATTATCGAAAACGAGCAGGGTGGTCACTCACCCTTTTCAAATAACCAAATCAGGCATTCATGACTCATATTTCAAAAGGCATTAATGCCTAATGTGTAACATAAAATACTCCATTAACGGGAAAACACTGATGATCCTATCCATCCATACAGAAGACTGAGGGATTAGGAAACTGAGAGTGATTTATAGTCCCAAAATCAAGCTTAAAGTGGATCAGTTTAAAGGAAAAGTACAACGGAGACTTAGCAACCATTGTCAAAGAGATTTTGGATGCCAATCTGGATTAAAGGAAATCAGAGGAAGACCGATATTTGAACTTCCATGCCACTTGGAAGAGGAAAAGATGATCGAATTCATACATGATCTTAAGGTGAGTTGCTAAAAAAAAAAAAGGGGGGGCATCTTTTGACTCTTCGTCTTCCTCCCCCTCTTCGTTTGTCACAATTTTCTTCTTCTTCAAAAATAAAAAAAATAAAAAAAAAATATTCTCTGGGCTAAAAATCCGAAAAGAACCCCAAGCGTTGGAAAAAAGGCTACTGGGCTGACCATCTGAAAGGGACCCCAGATCGATAATAAAAAAAAAAAAAAAAAATACTGTTGGGCTGAAAATCTGAAAGAAACCCCAAGCATTGGAAAAAAAAGGCTACAGGGCTGAAAACCCGAAAGGGATCCCGGGTGATGGAAAAGAAGAAGTTCTCTCCTTCCTTCTACTCTCCAAAGTCTTTTCTCTCTAAACATTTTCTCTTCCTCCCCTTGAGTCAAAGTGGTATTAAAAGAAAATCAATAAATATTAGCCTGACGGAACATTGTTTAAAACCTAAGTTATCTGATACTTTGAAATGTGAGTGGTGGACGAACGAGATCAGAAATCCAAAGAGATTTTGAACACCAAGGGGCGGTATCATGTATTTTCGAGACGTTGTTTCACTCGAAACTCTAGAGAACTCTCATTGAATTGCAATACAAGAGCTGAGGTTCGAATATAAATAAATACTTGATGATTCCTCGTCCTGAAGATTCAAGCAAGGATCCGATACGCTCACATAGGGACCACCAAATGGGCACAAGTGGCAAAACTGTAAGGCCCATCCCTTTTAAAAGCAGTTTTTCAATCTGATTGTTAAAACCCTCCATTTTCAAAACCCTTTTAGAAAGGACTTCCTCCATCACTACAAGAGGTTAAACTATTAGTCGATCTGGCCTCGTTCTCGAAGCCAACTTCCTACGCCTGTTATGATGGTTTGAATCTAGTTAGGCACTCAATGGTTGTATGAGTATAACTACCAACTACCACATATCGGAGATGGGTGAACCTCTCAATGAAGAAATAAGGCAAGCTCATCCCTGTGTGTGCGTATGATGTCCCAAAATCCAATTAAAAAAAACGTCAAACTCATGTGACGTAAAAGAGCCGAGACATGATAAACTCGTGCGACATAAAAGAGCCGAGACCAGATAAGAGTCAAACTCATACGACGTTAAAGAGCCAAGACAGGAAAAAATATCAAACTCGTGCCACATTAAAAGAGCCGAGAGGAAAAAAATGTCAAACTTGTGCAACGTTAAAGAGCCGAGATAGGAAAAACGTCAAACTCGTGCGATGTTAAAGAGCCGAGACAGGAAAAACATCAAACTCGTGCGACATTAAAGAGCCGAGACAGGAAAGACATTAAACTCATGCGATGTAAAAAAGCAAAGGCATCTATCGTCTACCCCCGTATGACGTGGAAGGTCGGGTGTATTCAAGGCACAACCACCCTGTTTAATGGAAAGACGTCAAACTCGTGCGACGTAAAAGAGCCGAGGCAGATATCGCCTACCCCCGTATGACATGAAAGGTTGGGTGTATTCTAGGCACAACCACCCTGTTTCAATGAAAAGATGTCAAACTCATGCGACGTAAAAGAGTCGAGGAAGTACTGTCTATCCCGGTATGACATAAAAGGTCGGGTGTATTCAGGGCACAACCACCCTGTTTAATGAAAAGATGTCACACTCGTGGGATGTAAAAGAGTCGAGACAGGTACCGTCTATCCTTGTATGATGTGAAAGGTGGGGTGTATTCAGGGCACAACCACCCTATTTCAATGGAAAAACATCAAACTTGTGCGACATAAAAGAGCAGAGGCATGTACCATCTATCCTCGTATGATGTGAAAGGTCAGGTGTATCCAGGGCACAACCACCCTGTTTCATTTAAAGAACCTCAAACTCGTACGATGTAAAAGTGTCGGAGCAGGTACCGTCTAGCCCCATATGAAGCAAATGGTCTGGTGTATCCAAGCCACAACCACCCTGTTCGATGGATTCCGTCTATCCCCGTATTGATGTAAAAGGGTCAGATGTATGGTCCATCGCTGCATGATGCTAAACTGCTTAGAGGGCTCTATGGTTGCAGGAGTTAAAACTGCTAACCAACCTTGTTTTTTGAAATATCTTTCTCATTTCAAATTTTTCACTATACGTCTTGTGTTTTCCAAAAAATTTTGTTAAAATCATAACCTGTCCTTGCTCCAGGTTCTATTTCAAATCTCCCCCTACTTTCAAAATGTCACGACCACGCCCCCGACCACCATACCTTACATGACGATGAGCGATCGTGCGTGGGTTCATGATTCAATATAACATTTGTCACTCAGGTAGGTGTGGACTGAATGCCTTTATATTTGGAAATCGATCAAACCAAGGAAGAGAGCTAAGGCAACAAACTTAACTAGCAGAAGAGTAAAGAAAAACTCCACACACCAAAAATTCATAATATAAAAATATTATATTCAGTTCGGGCATCTAGGCCCAATATTACACATATCCACTAAGAACAAAACAAAACCAGGGCCAAATAGCTCAGACATAAACAAGGTCTAAGCACCTTCAAGAACACTAGCTTTGTCTTTCAGCTGTCAAACATGAACTTCCAGCCCAGTACCTATCGCTATCACCTACAAGGAGAAGAGAAATAATGGGATGAGCTGCCCAATAAGAGAGTCTAGTGTCATGCATCTGTGGTGGTTCTATCCATGTGTGAAAACAATACAGTTCATCAATATAAAGTCATAGTTTAGCATAAATTCATATTAGGTCAAGGCAGCGAATATGAAAATTTCATTTAAACAACAGTTACCTTTGAATCGATGTGATCATAAGCATTTGATCAATGAAATCATTAATCATCCATTCCTTGTAATAGTAAACATTCCTTATACAGAAATCAATTCTTATCCACTCACTCCCTAAATCACCTACTCCCGCAGTTGAGGCCCTATCCATCAGGCTAAGCCAATCCCATTGCTTAAGACCTCTACCATTGTACAGGAGGGAGGGTAATCACAAGTGGTTTAATCCATTTCGTAATACCCTCAACACATACACATAGTCCCCAGCACGCATTGGGGGTTCGATAGGCCCTTACCTTACAAGGCATCAATCATTTCATTTCATAAATCTAAGGCGCGACCCTCTATCCTCTTCCTTAACCCGTTCCTATCATTATGCAGGTTAGGGAATATGCCGGCATCTCTTTCCTTACTACCGATGAGTGTTCCATCTTGTAGCAGGAAATATCATAGCATTATCCACTACTGGTGAGTGTCCCACCACGTAGTGGTCAATATCAACATAAGCATTGGCCATTAATCACAATATCGCAATAATATCCACTACCGGTGAGTGTTCCACCGTGTAGTGGCCAATTCATTACAGTGTCATAACATTATCCACTACCGATGAGTGTCCCCCCGCATAGTAGCCAATTCACTGCCTCATAATGGATGAATTATATTCTCATAAATCAATGTCTCATACGGATAAATCATATTGCATCATAACATCATAGCAGTAAAATACATGCATTTCATAAGCATTCATAGGGCATTTACACATAAGCCCTCTCAGTAGCATTTGACATTCATTATGAATTCATTTCATCACTGTCGCACTCATGGCCCCTCTTTCTCATAAAGTGTAGTTTACATGACATCATTCACATATCTTTATGGCATTCCCATGGAATTTATCATATGGCATTCACGTTTATCATATATCAAGATAACTTAGCGTCGCATGGTTATACAATGATGCAGTGACAAGTAACAGTAACATACCCTCTTAGCGAGGGCATAGCTCCCAACTTAGGGGGAATTTTATAATGCCTCAAACATGAAACTTTGAACTAATGCATCGTTCTTTACAAAAACAGTGATTTGAAGGAATTTGGGTACCATTTGATGGGTCATTATCTCAGTACAAGGTGAGCATTAGTTGCTGGAAATATCCCCTGCAACAGTACGCAACGACATACTCGCGCATTTCGGGTGTGGATTTAAAAAATTTCAAAACATGCAACTTTGAGCACATTCACAGACCTTTCCAATAGCATAAATTTCAAGGTTTTTGGAAACCTTTATCTAGGCCAAAAGTGCTGCTCAAGAAGGGTCACAGTCGCTGGAATTTACAGTGACTGTGCGAACATGTCTCTGCATCTTAAGCTATATCTCCTAATACGTACGAGATCTCATCACGCCATGAAAAGAAAACTTGAAGTAGACATACGTGCTTTTCATTTGAGACCCATTGGGTCCCATTTGGACACCATTCGGTCATCGAACATATAGATGAAAAAACATTCACAGTTCTAGAAATTCATATTCTCAAGTTAAAGAGCACTTGGCCACGGTACACTTTGGGCGTGGAACCCTGTTCATGTTAGCAAGCCTCACAATGAGCAATTTCATGACTCTTCATGAATAACAAAATCATGTATGCATGGTTAAAGTAGTCATGGCATTTAGAAGCATAACTCTAAAGTTTCCAACCTTATGTCATCCCATTCGTACTTCACGTTTTTCGTTATATCATCCAATCCACTTCAATATTTTTACAACAGTCATGGATGCATAAAACTAAACCCACTTACCTTGTCTCTCATGGTGTCTTTAATCTCCTTCAACAACCTTCTTTAGCTTTCCCACACCTTCACCCATTGGCTGTCTTCAAGGGGCGACAGTGAGCTCCAAAGTTGAGAAAATGGGGAAGGTGGTGTTACACATGGGAGGAAAAAGGTTTAAAAAGGGGGGGGTGGTTGGAAAGCACTGTAGCTGACACCATCACTCATGGCTCTGACACGCACAGAGCAGCGCTGACATGTACGGAGGTTGTACGTTTGACCCAGACACACCCGGCGCTACTCTTTCTTGCTCCTCTTTTTCAGACGGCGTTAGGTCACAGCCAGTGCTAGGCCTTGTATTCACAGATGGCGATGGCTTCTCTCACATAGCTGGCGCTGCGACTTCCTCTTACTCAGCTGGCGATACACTTTCAAACACCTAGTCGGTGCTGTGCTTTCAAACATCCAGCCGACGCTACGCTTTCAAACACCCAGCCAACTCTGTGCTTTCAAACAACCAGCCTGCTCTACTCTTTCAAACATCCAGCAGCCGCTGCGCTTTTAAACACCTAGCCGGTGCTGAGCTGTCAAACATTCAGCCGACGCTGCGCTTTCAAACATCCAGCCGACATTGCGCTTTCAAACATCCAGTTGGTGCTATGCTTTCAAACACCCAGCCGGCGCTGCAATTTCCTCACTTTTCTGCCTCTTCATTACTGACGACGTTAAGCTTCTACATTCAGCAACGCCTCAGACAGCTATACACACGTGGGTGATATACTCACGACAATACTCCATACACCTCTCGCGCTCGGCGATAATCTTTATGCCTTATCGCTCGACATTACATCTCCCCTTTTGCAGCGATACTGGATTGAGATGAAAATGTGGGCCTTACATCATCCCCCCTTTAAAGGGATTTTGTCCTCAAAATCATATTAACATTGACTAAAAAGGTGGCGGTATTTCTCCCTAATATCATCCTCCCGTTCCCATGTCGATTCTTCCCTTGAATGTTATTGCCATTATACTCGGACTAAGCAAATTTCTTTATCACGTAATACTTGCACTCTTCTGTCCAATATCCTAATTAGTCGCTCAACATAGGTCAAATCTTCCCTGAGCGGGATGGGTTCATACTCTAAGACATGGGACGGGTCAGGTTGATATTTTCTCAACAGTGATATATGGAAGACATTGTGGACACTGGCCAGTTCAGGTGGCAGAGAAAGTCAGTAAGCCACGCTTCCAATCCTTTACAGGACTTCAAATGGTCCAATGAATCGTGGGCTCAATTTCCCCTTTTTACCAAATCTCGTAACACCCTTAGTTGGTGATACTTTCAGCAAAACTCGATCCCCCACTTCAAACTCGAGGTTTCTACGGTGGTTATCAGCTAAACTCTTTTACCGACTTTGGTCTGTCTTGAGCTGCTCTTTAATTAAGGTAATCATCTCAAAATTCATCTGAACCATTTTCCTAATAATCTTCTTTTGCCCACCTCATCTCAATAGGTGGGAGACCTACACTTTTCTTCCATACAAGGCCTCATAAGGTGCCATCTGAATACCGGCTTGGAAACTATTGTTGTAGGCAAATTCTATCAGAGGTAGATGATCTTCCCAGCTTCCCTTAAAGTCAGTGACACACACCCTTAACATGTCCTTCAAGGTCTGGATGGTTCTCTCTGACTATCCATCAGTTTGGGGGTGAAAGGCGGCTCTAAATGTAAGTCTGGTTCCCAAGGTTGACTACGGACTTGCCCAAAATCTGAAGGTGAATCTAGGGTCCTTGTCTACATAATGCTGATGGCACTTCGTGCAATCTAAAAATTTCTCTGATGTACAACTAGGCTAGATTGTCCAGTTTATAGGTCATGCGAATCAGTAAGAAGTGAGAAGCTTTGGTTAATCGACTTAAGGAGTCGGCTACTACATTAGTCTTGCCCGTTTGGTAATCAATTGTATAGTCATAATCATTCAATGACCCAACCGACCTTGCGCTTTCAAACATCCAGCTGATGCTGCACTTTCAAACACCCAGTCGGCACTGCTCTTTCCTCTCTTCTCGTGCAACAATACTGGATTGGGAGGAAATTGTCCCCCTTACACAAAAATTCTAAAAAAGTCTTAAAAAAAACGAAGGAGCTTGGACACCCTTATATGATGATTACCATGTTGCCGCGAATGCAGCGTTGCTTCCTCGTCTCTCACTTCGGATTTGGCCACACAAGTCTCTTCTTATAGAAAGCCTTTTTCTATAGACAGCCTTAGGAAAACCTAAGGAGATCAAAAAAAATGCCAGGGTTAAAAATTCAAACAATAAAAACCCCAGAAATTAAGTGGCACGGCTAGAAAATCCAACTTGAGTTTCAAGCTTGTGTAACTCACCGACATCTCACGTCGAAAACCCTTAGAGGAAAAATGCCCTAGGTGGGTGAGCTCGGTAAACTCAATGACTTGAAGGGATAGTTGGTGTGCCCCTTGACCACGTGACCTCAGGAGGAAATTTCAAATATCTACTTTATCTTTGACTTTCACCTGCCCTTCGAAGGATAGGGAACACCAAAGTGTCTACTTCTTTGCCACCCACCTATCCCTCGAAAGATGGGGAATACCAAAGAGGGGCAATTGTAGACACCCCATTTTAAATCTAGCAAATTCTATGGTTTTCTAGACCCTTATGACTACATGATCCTAGTAGACGCAATTTAATTACCCAAAACTACTCAAATTCTATCCTAATTTAAAGTAGAGCTCAAGATCTTTCCAACGATCCAAGAATCACCTGAGTCAGACCTACGGATAAAACGATATAATAAATGATAATTTAGTCCCTGTGAGAGCCAATTGTCGGGCTGCGGGCTGCGCTGTAACCAGCCTGACGGGCCTAAACACTGGTTGATGATGTAGTCAACGCATCTGATGATGTAGTAAACGCGTTTTCTTTAATGAGATAAGGCAAAATTTCAAGATAAATCTAAAAAATTATGAAAAGACTTCAAAACATTTAAGAAAAATCACCAATTGAATCTTATAAATACCCCCTCTCCCTAACCCAAAAGGAGAGAGAAAAAGGGATTAAAAATACTTTAGAAATTCTTAAAATAAAGAAAATTACCCAAAAATAGGAAAAACGTTTAGAAAATTCCTAAAAATTTTGAAAAAATCCCCAAAAATCCCAAAATATTATAGAAAATATCAGAATTCATATTCCACCTCTGAAGATCACAAAACCTTTAGAAAACTAAGAAAATTCTCCTTTAAAAATACAGAGAAACAATTAGAGATTGAAACTTTAGAGCTTTAGAAATTCAGAAACCCTAACCTCGTGAGACCCTAACCCCCAAGCTCTAGAAAACCTAGACCTAGGGCACAACAACCCTTGATCAAAACTAGACTTAGGGCACAATAACCTTGGATCTAACCCTTCTACACAAGAGATCTGCTAGTCAACATCCAAATCAGAGAAGTAAAGAGGACCGGTTCTGATATGGGTGAAGGCTCCAAAAGCACGGGCCATCCGGCCTGGTTTGGTATTGTTTCTTCCTCTCTCTTTTTTATTCTTTTATTGTTTTATTTATGTTTTTATTTATTTTAATTTGTTAGCTTTTTATTAAAATCATATTTTAATGCTTTTGATCACGCTGGCTCTGCCCCAGATCTGACCTCAGATCTAAATTCGATCAGCCCCACTTTCTCTACCACTTTATTTACATCTATTTTATTAGTTTAAGGTGTTAAAATTCAAGAAATCTTCATAGGAAGATCTGTCATATTTTCATCGCAAACAAATTGATGATAATTGCACTTTATTTGAATTAAAATAAAATCTAAAAATGGGTGTAAAATGACAGTTTTGCCCCTGCCCAACAATTCACAAAATTTTGAAACAGTCCCTATTGCTGCCCTAGAACGTGCATGGTCTTCCTAGGCTGATTCGGGGTTGCTCCGACACTCGTTTGACCAAAAGATTATTATTTTCTCAATGGGCTCGGCATAACGATCGATTTGATACCAACTTCAAATCACAGATCGTATTTTTATGCCACAATCATGTGACTCAAAATTTTTACGAATCTTGAAAGCTTCGGATCGATAGTACACTCATTTCTTGATGTTTTTTCATGATTTCTTTGCTGAATTGCACTGAGCATGCCGTCACAATCTCATTGCAACAATCGTAGCTCGATTTTGTGCCCAAATGAAGATTTTGTTGTCTTGGGTTTTTTATCAGATCTTGAATTTCGACGGCCGAAATCTACATGCATCGGATCTAGTTTCGTATCGATTGGTTGTGCGAGCTTTGCGATATAGCCACTCAAGCGAGATGCATCACTGTTGAATTTCCTGCAACGTTTGCCACGAATCGTCACCTTCTCTCTAGCTTTTCTCTCTGCTCAGGCATCATCATGAGGCGTGCCACATATCAAAACGCTTGTCTTGAAGAGACAAACGCGCTCAAAAAATTTGAGCGTGATTCGACTCAAAAAGAGTGAGATATTAATCTCCAAAGTGGCTGCTTGTGACTGTGCAAACCAATCTCCTTTAATGGAGATTGGTGTAGGGAGGGCACACAGGAATAGCGTGCGGCCTACCCCTTTTTAATGTTTCTCCCATAACTTTGTCTTAGAATGTCTATTTAAGCCAAAAATTGACCCTTAGAGGTTTTTATGATGCACCGAAAATAGAGTTCTAATTACGAGCTCCGTTTCAAGGTGCTAGAGGTTGATTTTTACAAAATTGTTTCTCTGGCTGCATTGCCTTAGACATATCGGATTGCGATGAAACTTGGCAGGTGGCCTTTTGGAGTCCTTAGGAACATCTTCACCTACAATGGAGAAATTATGAGATTGTTAAAGAATTCTATTGTAAGTAAGGCTTTATCGACCGACTTTTCTTTTATTCGGTGTTAAGGACCCAAGGTGTAGAAAAATTGTGTTCAAACAGCTTGCCCCCACCGAGTGTTATGATTCCAGAGAAGCAATAAAGAAAACATTTGGAAAATTTCCTTCGTTTTTATTACGTTTTTCTTCTTAGCCACAAGACCACGTGAACGCTGAGGAGATATCCACGCAATGCTATAATAAGGATGCTCAACGTTTGGATGCATTTGTTGCAGGTCCATCCGTGGAGAGTTTAGGAGAGAAGAGACTTGAGCTACTAGTGGGGGACATCTCATAGAATGTCCATCATCCACATCAGGAGATCTTGTTTTTGCTGCCAGTGGGGGACATCTCATGGAATGGCCATCATCCACGTCGAGAGCTTGCTTGACTGCTGGTGGGGGTCTTCTCATGGAATGCACATCAGCCATGTCAGGAGCTATTTTTGGGTTCTGACAGCTGGGGCCTTTCAAAAGCTTGTAGACCTAGTTAGTTAGAATCCAGGCTTGTCTGACAGTTGGGTGCCTTGCTTAAGAGCTTTCTTCCCAATCAGTCAGAGTTTTGGTGTCTTTTGGTGGTGTTTTGAATAGACATCGAAGGAGCCTTGATGGTCATGTGTGCGACTATACCAGGTTTGCTTTTGACAAGCAGGGTACCTTTATGGGCTCCATCCTGTCGAGTCCAGTCGGGGGATTTTTGTTGGCCTATCCCGAAAGTCTGAGCCTGTCGGTCAGCGAGAGGTTCGGCGAGGTGGCCTCTTAGCGAGGCGTCACCCTGACAGTTATGGGTCTTTGGGGGAGTCTTTTCTTTGCCATTGTGATTTTCTTATTTTGGTTGCCTTCTTGAGAATGCGGTCCTTTAGCATGGGACCCTGACCAGCCATCTTGGCGATTCTTCTGACTTTTCGTGAATGGACTCTGGCTGTCAGATTCTTCTTGAAGCGCGTATTTTTGGGTCCTGATGTCAAGGGATTTTGACACCGGGGATTTTGACATTTTGAAAGCTGATTGAAGCCGCCCATGAAGTGTGATGTGTCAACCTGCTTATTGATCCAAGCACCCTTTCCGGGTTTTCGCTTGGACTTAGGAAGTGGCAACGTAGAGATGGTTTTCACTAACCTGCTTTTATTTTCGGGCTCTTTTACCCACGACCTTACGACCATGTCCACCCTTATTCTTCCATTTTTATTCAGGGTGCCCTTTTGGGTTTTCACCGTGCCCGGGTTTTTATTTTCACAGAACTCTCTTACTCATGGTTTCATGACCATGCCCGTCTGTCATTTTTACTCATGGTGTTCCCTTATTCAAGTATACACCATGCCCGTTATTTTTTTTTATTGTTTTGTGAAGGAGTGTTTAGGGTCATGCCTTCAGGACCTGTGCGAAGCCTTTTAACATCATATGGCCAGGACGTGCACTAAGTTTAAGGTCATACAGTTGGATCGTCATGGTGGTGAACAACAGTCTGTGGAGGCCACAAAGTGAGTATAGTAGTGCTTTGGACTCACTTTGGGGATATAGCACGAGGCTGCCTATGAAAGATGGACAATGTATGAATGGAAGGTGGAAAGTGGTGACCTACTAGCTAAAGGCGAGTATAGATGGCGAGATGGCTCGCCGTTTGTGACCGCGGGTGAGACTCATTGGGGAATGATGAAAGTTAAAGAAGGAAGGTGGATTTACTGAGGAGTCATGAAGGTGGTGCGCACACACGGACGGGTCAGTTAGGGAAGACGTGTGTGAATAAGCATGTAAAAGGGCAGTGCGCATGTGCCGGGCGTGTTTAAGGTCATGCCTTCGGGACCCGAGCAAAGCAGTTTGACATCATGTTGTCAAGACGTGCACTATAGTTTAAGTTCATATAGCTTGGATTGTGGCTATGTGGTTTAAGGTCATGTAGCTAGGACCATGTAGTTTACGGTAGTGCAATTGGACCTCCGCTATAGTTTAAGGTCATATAGTTTGGAACCATGGAGCTAAGCCTTTTAACGTCATACAGTTAGTACATGAACTAAAGTGTAGGGTCGTACAGCTGGATCGTGGCTATACAGTTTAAAGTCATGCAGTATGGACCATGCAGTTTATGGTCGTGCAACTGGACCTTCACTACAGTTTAAGGTCATATAATTTGGACCATGCAGTTTAAGGTCGTGCATTTAGACCATCGCTACAGTTTAAAGGTTGTATAGTTTGGACCATGTGTTTCAAGACATTTTTCAGCATCTTGGTTCCCCGATGCGGATTAAAAAAAAGAAGTCGGTCAATAAATCCTGAATCACAGTAGAATTCTCGACAGTCTTAGAATTTCCCCAGAATAATTAAAAATATTCATAAGAACTTTAAAAGGCCACCTACCAAGTTTCATTGCTATCCGACATGTCTAAGCCAGTGCAGACAAAGAAACAATTTTAGAAAAATCAGCCTCTAGCACCCTAAAATAGACCCTGTAACTAGAACTATATTTTTGATACATCAAATTGTTGTCGGACCATTGTCATTAAATCTAGAACGGTTGAAAACCCCTATGGGTCAAGTTCGACTTAATCGGGCGCTCCATGACAAAGTTTTGGGTAAAAGAACAAAAAAGGGTAGGTCGCACACTATTCCCATGTGCCCTCCCTGCACCAAATCACCATTAAAGGTGATTGTTTTTACAGTCTCTGGTAGTGACTTTTGGGAGCCATATCTCACTCATATCGAGTCAGATCATGCTTAAATTTTGTGAGCATGTTCGTTTCGTCAAGACGAGCGTTTTGATATGTGGCACGCCTTATGACAACACCCGAGCAGGGAGAAAAGCAACAGAGAAGTCCATGATTCATGAAGGAAGTTGCAGAAAATTCAGCAGCGACACATCCCGTTCGAGCGGTCATATCACAGCGCTCGCCCACGGGATTGACACTAGACCTATTTTATTGTGTGCATAAGGTCCAGAGCTACCATTGGTCCGAACCTCGTGCGTGATGAACGATTGGATTTCATACACAAAGCCAATAAAGTTGTTGTAAATTCCGGCTGCCAGAATTCAGATTCTGACCGTCAGAATTCAGATTCTGGCAAAAAAATCAAGATTGCAAAATCTTCGTCCGGGTACAAAATCGAGCTATGTTTGTTACGTGATCATGACACGTGATCATGACAACATACTCAGTACAATACAACAAAGAAATCATGAAGAAACATCAAGTTATGAACACTCAACATTGCATCAGTACGTCAAGTATAGTCGAGATGGGAGACAACATACAGTTTATGCTTGTAAGAGACCGTTCCCTGTAGCCAAAACTCACTATGCTTATGCTAAATATTACATCACAGATTTAGTGTCGCATCAGCAGCTGAATGATGGCAGTCACAAGTCTACAATGAAAACTACATCTTCACCTCATGAAGATGTTGAGTATGTTGGGAGAACATTGGTGAACATGTTCAAAGAGGAAGAAAGACAAGGAAGAATTCTCCCTCTAACCCTTATTCATTCTAACATCCCCGCAACCATCTCTGAAGAAACTCCATCTTCACATGAAGAGGAGTCCTCACCCTCTGGCCCCACTTCTGAGCCACCTTGGTCAGAAGATGAACCAGAGGTCATTCTTAAGATTGTGCCAGTCATGGGGATAGAGTCCCTAGCTCCAAAGATCACCTATACACCAAACCATAAAATAGTCCTACATATCCCTATTGCACTCTTGAAAGCAGAAGTGGTGCACCAACCGCCATGAAAGATTCTTCAAATTCCAGTCGCTATAAGCATAAAGGATGCTCCTCACACTAGTGATCACCAGCAAGTTCTACTCTTCTCTGGTCTTACAGGAGGATAACAGTTTGAGAAAGGAAAATCTTCTTCTCCTCAAGAGCAGGATCCGCTAGCAAACTTAAGAACTGAAGTTCGTAATCTCTAGAGCCAATTGAAAGTTATGCGGATTGCTTCAAGACATCTCAAGGAGTTCGTGCCTGAGACCAAATGCTATGATGGGTTTGAAGTGAATGCACCACTAATGGAGGCCAAAGCCCCTCCTGATTGGACTGTTTATAGTGAGAAGGTTCATCAAATGATGAGGAAAATGAACTACAAGCCCTTGGCTAATCAAACATTAAGAGGAGAAAAGGTAATGACTCCCCATTTCGAAGCTATCCAAGCCATGGTAGCCCGTCATGGGACTAAACAAGGCCTAGGGTATTAGCCCCTTGAGACTCTAAATATGTCGAGAGGCGTTCAAGAAAAACTCACATGAAGTACAACAAAGTAAGTGGAGAACGAAATTATACAGCAAGGTCAGCTAGAAGAGAAAAAGAAGCACTTTATTCATCAGTTAAAACTTTAACAAATGCTGATAAAAGGAAAGACATTTTAAAAATGATCAATTATCCTATTGATCTCTACGCTGCATGCCACAGGAGAAGTCCTAATGCCCTGGACACGCTCTTTCAGTTCGGTCACCATTTGGGTCTCCTCCTCTATCGCCACGATTTCGGACTCAATGGTGCAAGAAAGTTTGGACGAATTTGTAACCAAAGAGGCCTCCACGGCCCTCCTTTGGTTCATCTCCATCTCATGACCAGCAAAATTTTTCCACAATATTCGCATTTCCTCTCTTATTTTGATCAATCTCTTGTAGCTGCCTTACACCTTCCTCTTGAGATCTTGCTGACGGCCAGTCATCGTGGCCTTCTTCTCAGTGGAAGAATCTATCTTCTCGCGATGACGTAAGATTGACTCCTCCAAGGAGGCTAGCTTACTGATTTCCACCTCATGATGTAGTAGTCCCGACCGCTAGCTCTGTAACTCATTCAGGGTTGCATCAAAATGGTAAAGGACTTCTGGTGCACTCCTAACCGCAGCGGTCACTGAAAAATTCCCTCAATTTGGCGAAAGCCTCACCCAGCTCATTGAAAGGTAGCTCTCTTAAACCCTGAAGGCCTGCTCGAAGCATGCCTGCAATCATACTAGAAACCTCGGGTCTAGATGGTGCTACTGGGATTACAACTACTGAAGAGGCTTTGGCTTTAAGGACCAGGCTTGTCGAAGTGATAATCATCTGAGCCACTAGCTCCTCTGGGATGATGGCAAGGTCCATAGCTTCTTGCCCCTCAGATTTAGAGGCAGCCCCAAACTCAACCTGCCTGGGTTCTTCAATACCAGCCTCACTGCCTTGACCATTGCTTATGGGGGCCTCCACTTCTATCCCAGTAGCCTCCAAAGAAACTTGTTCCCCATGCTTCTCACCCTCCTGAACTGCCATGTCAAAATTGACAAGTTCAGAAGCTGCCTCTTCCCTTGAGCCTTCGCTAATCGCCGATTCAGCCCCAGCCATGGTTTCTTCCATCTGGCCTGCACCGTCAACAATCAAAACCTCAGCCACGAAAATTTCAACCCCTTCATCTTCATGATTTTTGCCCTCGCGGGCAGTGACCTCTTGGTACTGAGGGGTATCATTAAGTACAGGCCCTTCTTCCTGAATCATAGCCCCTGCTTCAGTCGGGGAATTAAGCCCCTGAAGCACAGAGGCCACATCAGCATTAGATTCCCTTCCTGGAGCAGTTTCTTCGGGACCTCTAGCCTCGTCAGTCTCCATCGGAGTTGGCTCTGACTCAAGAACAACCATTGAACTTAGAGGCACCTCCCCAAGATTCGGAGTCACTTCCCTGTCAGAAGGAATAACAATGGGCTCAGAAGGGCCAGAGTCGTTTGCTTCACTCTCTGAAGAAGAAGAAGATAATTAAGGAGAAATAAAAGATGGTGGAGAAAGTGCAAACGGTGACACAGGTGGAGTTGCTAAATGATCAGAGGAGGAAGAACTACCTCCTGGTTTTGATATCACATGAAGATTGGCACCCCTACGCCTCCAAGTACTCCCACTAACAGGAGCCGGCACACGAATGTCAATAGCGGTGGAGCATTTTCTTTTCCCTCCCCCTGCAGGAGAAGGAGTGGCCACTTCTGAATTTTCCCCTTGAGAGGGGCCCTTAGCCAGTCTACTATGAGGACCACTCCCAATCAACGCGTTTAGGTCCTGTGTTGGACACTTTTCATAACCAGGGACCTGTCGGCCCTCATCCCATTCAAATATGGAACTGAGTTTGTCAAAGATGCTCTCAGTTCTTTGTTTCATGGCTAGAAATTCCGGTGATACGTCATCGACCGCTATCTCTCGAGGGATATTCCAAGACAAAGACTTCGTCAGGAGCAGGAGGATCCACCACTCTTCTCTACCTAGTCTCGTACTGCCAGTTGTTGTTCTCTCCTTTCCAAGAGTGATCCTCATCCCAATATTCCTTGCTGATGATCCTCCATCAGTTCGCATAAGCCGTAGTTATTCGAACCCTCCTGCTGAAGTGAGGTAACATATACTTGCTGATCTCTGTCATTTCTAGACATGTGAAGCAGGCGGTCTATATGTGTTCTGGCAACCAGCACTCACAGAGGGTCTCAAGCTCTTCCATTTTCCCCGTGTTTACCTTTCCCCAGCGTTTTCGAAAAACACAAAGAAGGGGCAGCTTTGATCAAGCCCATGCTGACAGGTGAAGCGGTAGGGGAAATACTCCTCTAGTCTGGCATTGTTTGGAGTTTGATAAGGCAGAACTCCTCCTCTAATGCTCAGGATGAACATGAATTCCCTGATGGTTGTAGGAGCACCGTCTAGCCCCTTCCCCAGCTCATCAACGAAAGCACGTCAGTGAAGCTCCCAACAGGAAATGGGACCAGCCGCATATTCAAAGAGTCATTCCTAAATCAGCCTCGAGCTTCCCTTGGGCTTTGAAAGATAGGCTTTTGACCAACAATCCTCATCAATAAGGGCCACAATTTGTTCCCTGTGCCCTGGCTTCTCACATAAATGGAAGGAAAATAGGCCCCTAGCCACCCATACACGTAATGAATGGGGAATGGAGTCTTAAAATCCATAGAAATGCCTCTCCTCCTACGATACCATTCCCTCCCTCTTTGCCTTTGTGGGCCTTCCCATGGGAGTTGCCTCCCAAGCCATGGTAAATGTTACACAAGACTGGCTGAGAAAGGGCATACTCACACCCTTTGGCCATGTCACAGGCTACATACAATATGCCTGGATGAATGTCATCTGCCCACCCGGGGAGCATGAACTTGAAAAAAAGTAAGGCTAAATATTCAGCAAAAAAGACACAGTCACAGCTGGTCTCAGATTAATACACGGGAGGCGTCCCCTTCATAACTGCCTTCCCTTTTCCTTTCAGAGTACCCCGACAGCCTTAGGGATAGTCACCACAAAAGAATTTCACCCATTCGGTGAAGGTTACTCAATCATTGATAGACTTGACATGAACTAATTGGTAGGCCTCAAAGATCTTTTGAAGACTGGCAGACGGTTCTTCATCCCCCAAGCTAGCACCACCAAAGATGACCGAGTTCTGGGGCACAAACTCGTCATACATGGCCCCGATCATCGGATGGCCCCCAATAAAATGAAGATCTAGCAAAGAGCTTCATGCTTCCCCATTCCCAAGAAGCCAGGTATTGCTATTGTGACTTAATGTCTCAAGAAGCACTTTCACAGTATTAGAGCATCGATCATAATAATTGACTGAACATTGGACCGCTGCTAGTAAAGAATTATGTTCAAGGATGCTTCTATGGAGACCAGCACCTTGGTAGTCCAGGAGGACTATCCCTTCAAATATTGGTGCACACCCTGTATTCGAATGCCTTTTCCCGACCATATTAGTGGCCCCTTTTCTTGTACCATTCATTTCCCTAAGGTAGGCAAGTTCTCCCCAGAAGCTATATACCCGTGCATACAATGAAGGAGAGCCACCCCTTCTTCGATGCTAACATTTCTATCATTCCCCTCAAAGACTTCAAAATGAACGGGGTCAGTAATGAAACTGACACTGAGAGGCCACTCTGTCGGCATACTGGCTTGGTCAGCAAAATGGCCTCACCCCTTGATAGAGCCTCACCGGTAAATTCATCGGTACCGTCCGCTCCACCGCTTGGAACAGGAATTCGGTAAGAAGGACCAGCCATTACAAAGGTCTCAATTATTCAAATAAAAACTTTCTAAGGCACTGGATCAGTGCCGCCTGGGTACTCAAACCTTAGCATCGTCTGGGTACTCAAACCATAGCACCGGCTGATCACTCAAACCTTAGTGCCAGCTGTGTCTGCTAACCCTTAGTGCCGGCTGAGTCCACCAAAGCGTAGCTCCGGCTGTGTCTGCCAACATTTAGCGCCGATTGTGTCTGTTAACGCTCAGCGCCAACTAGATTTGCTAAAGTTTAAGCGCTGGTTGTGTCTGCCAACGCTTAGCGCCAACTAGGTTTGCCAAAGTTTAAGCATTGGTTGTGTCTGCCAATGCTTAGCACCGGTTGTATCTATTGATGCTTAGCACCGACCATGTTGGCCAATGCCCAACATCGCCTATGTTTGCAAACATCTACCGCCAGCTGTGTTTAGATCTCTTACACATGCCACAGATTCTATGCTTGATACCTCCAGCCCCACTACGCTGACCTAACAACTATCATCACGACACACAAGCAAATGATAACCGTCACCACATCCTTCTACATCGTCTGACACATGAGTGAATGACAATCGTCGCCCTCCCCACGACGGTCCACCTCCTACGACGATTCGTTCCCTGTCTTTTCAGTTTCTCACAAGAACTTCTCTTCCCCGTCAGAAAAACCTCTGCAAGGCCACCAACGACACCAGGAAACCACTTAAGCCCCTGGAAAACTCCCAAAACACATGGAAATGCCCACTGTTGCACTTCCTGCCTCTCCAACCTGTAAAACCACAGTCGGGATTCACTGTTTCTAGGGCAAAACCCCTTGCACTCACTGAGAAATTGCTAAAAACCATCGAAAAACCATTGGGTAGCTCTTTTCTCTTCCCTAAATCACAGTCAGAGTTCACTGATCCCTCCGTGAGCTCCCCTTTTTCCACTGATTCCTGGGGAAACAAAACTCCCCGGAGAACTCTCTTTTCTCGCTTTCTTCCTGCAACTTCACTAATCCTCGACAAAAACTTCTGTCAAGCTTGCCAAAACCTTCCCTGTAAGGCTTGCCCAAACACTTGAGCTCTTGCCGAAATTCCCCTTGCTTGCCGGAGCTTCCACTGAGAACCCTCTGTTCACTGTTAAAACTTTTGGTTTAAGTTATTTACCTTCAGTGAAAAGTGGGGAAAATGGGGTTATACTCCATTATATAGCCTACACTACCCTGAAACGCCCCTCACAAAATGGGAATCCCCGCCGCATCCAAGGAAAACCAAACGATGATGAGCGGAGTTGGTCTTTGACCCGAGACTCGAGGCAACTCTCATCGCCGCCTGTATAATTCCAACAAACGGGCTGGACCGGGTCAAGCTTTGTCCCGATGCCTGGTAGGTTGAGGAAGGCGTAGTCGACGCCTTCGCCATTATCAGACAAACCGACACTATTAGCATTAGCCGGACGCCTCATACTAACCCCTTGACACTTGACCTTTTGTTGGTTTTGAGATGGAAGACTTAGACTCCACTTAAATTCCATGCAACATAGACCAAGACTGGGTCGGGTTCAGGTCATGAATCTACTCTCAATCCATACTCAGCGAAAACTATGCGGTCAAAGTGACCTAGCGCCGGTTGTGTTTCAACAACTAGAGCGCCGGCTATATGCTCGGCAACTAAACGCTGGCTGTGTTCAAAGCATATGTCGTCCTCAACGTCGTCTGTGTTTTTTTTTAACAATCTAGCGCCGACTGTGTTTTAGCAATATAGCACTAGCTGAGTGGTTAAGAAGCATTGTTGGCCATCCTCAACACCCGTTACGTTTTCAAAGACTCATCGTTAGCTAAGCACTCACAAGAAATAATGGTTGCTGCACCTGGCACTGGTTGTATTTTAAGCATCCTAGGATGAAGCCGTGTTTGTCCTATCGCTATCCCCAATGGGGTTGCACCTTGACTCTGACATATTGAACCTAGGTTGATCAAAATCAGGTCATGACTTCTCATCCCCAGTAGAAGAGCCATACTTGTACTATAACCTATTATCCCCAGTGGAGTTAGGGTCATTTTTGCTGCTGCAACCCCCAGTGGTGCCTCACACTTATTTATTTTGTCCTCAAGGATATAAAAGACCAACATTTGTATACCAATCCACAGGGAAGTTTGTTTCCGTTCGCCATCCCTCGTTGGGCCACCATCTCCATCTAAGCCCTCTGCTTGTGAATGGCCTTAATCATTTTATCTTCAGGGAGTCAGATTGCCATCCACAGACCTATTCACCATGGAGCTCCACCTAAATGGCAACCCACACAAGGGTCTAGATGCACGACCCTAAACTGCATGATCCAAACTATATGACCTTAAACTGTAGCAGAGGTCTAGATGCACGACTTTAAACTGCATGGTCCTAGCTGCATGACTTTAAAACTGCATAGCTATGGTGTAGTTATATGACCTTAAACTGCATGGTCCAAACTATATGATACAGCGATGGTCTAGTTGCACGACTTAAACTCCATGGTCCTAGCTGAATGACTTTAAAACTGCATAGCTATGGTCTACTGTATGACCCTAAAACTATAGTACACGTCTTTGCTACATGATGTTAAAAGGCTCAGCACCACGGTTCAAACTATATGACCTTGAACTGTAGCGAGGGTCTAGATGTATGACCCTAAACTGTATGGTGCAAACTATACCTTAAACTGTAGCGGCGGCCTAGATGCGCGACCTTAAACTGCATGGTCTAAACTATATGGCCTTAAACTGTAGTGGAGGTCTAGTTGCACGACCTTAAACTGTATAGTCCAAACTATATGACCTTAAGCTGTAGCAGAGGGTCTAGTTGCACGACCCTAAACAACATGGTCCAAACTATATGACCTTAAACTGTAGCAGAGGTCTAGTTGCACGACCTTAAATTGCGTGGTTATATTTGCATGACTTGAAAACTGCATTGCTATGGTTTAGTTGTATGACCCTAGAACTATAGTACACATCCTAGCCGCATGACGTTAAAAGGCTCAACACCATGGTCCAAACTATATGACCTTAACTTGTAGCGATGGTCTAGTTGCATGACCTTAAACTGCATGGTCCTAGATGTATGACTTCAAAAGTGCATAATTGTGGTCTTGCTGTATGACTCTAAAACTATAGTACATGTCCTAGCCGCATGACGTCAAAAGGCTCAGCACCATGGTCCAAACTATATGAGCTTAAACTGTAGCGGAGGTCTAGTTGCACGACCTTAAACTGCATGGTCTCAGCTGCATGACTTTAAAACTGCATAGTTATGGTCTACCTATATGACCCTTAAACTATAGTACACGTCCTAACCGCATGATGTTAAAAGGCTCAGCACCATGGTCCAATCTATATGACCTTAAACTGTAGCAAGGGTCTAGAAGCACGACCTTAAACTGTATGGTCCAGACTATATGACCTTTAATCGTAACGGAGGTCGAAATGCATGACCCTAAACTGTATGGTCCAAACTATATGACCATAAACTGTAGCGGAGGTCTAGTTGCACGACCTTAAACTGCATGGTTGTGACTGCATGACTTTAAAACTTCATTGCTATGGTCTAGCTGTATGACCCTAAAACTATAGTACACGTCCTAGCTATATGACGTTAAAAGGCTCATCACTATGGTCCAAACTATATGACCTTAAACAGTAGCGAAGGTTAAGTTGCACGACCTTAAACTGCATGGTCCTAGTTGCATGACTTTAAAACTGTATAGCTATGGTCTAGTTGTATGCCCCCTAAAACTATAGTACACGTCCTAGCCACATGACGTTAAAAGGATCAGCATCATGGTCTAAACTATATGACCTTAAACTGTAGCGGAGGTCTAATTGCCCTTAAATCGCATGTTCCTAGTTGCATGACTTTAAACTGCATAACTACGGTCCATTCTATATGACCCCTAAACCATAGTGGACGTCCTGACCGCATGACGATAAACTGCTTTGCACTGGTCCCAAAGGTATGACCATAAACTCACCCCCGCTTATGCGTGCACCACCTTCACTACCTCCCCAGTGAGTCCATCCATTTCATCATCCTTCATTATTCCCCAATGAATCTCACCCGTGCTCACAAAATGGTGAACCATCCCGCCACATATATTCGTCGCAAGCTAGTGGGTAACCTTTTTTAACCTGCCTTTCATACCTCATCCATCTTTCGTAGGTAGCTTTGTGCCATCCCCCAAAAAATGAGCTAAAACCACTATCATACTCACTCCATGGCCTCTAACAATTGCCATTCATCTCCATTATGGTCCAGTTGTATGACCTTAAATTGTAGTGCACGTCTTGGCCGCATGACATTAAAAGGCTTTACATAGGTCCCGAAGGTATGATCTTAAACACGCCTTCACAAAAAAAATAATAATAATGGGTATGGTGTATACCTTAATAAGAGAACGCTATGAGTAAAAATGACAGATGGGCATGGTCACGAAACCATGAGTAAAAGAGTTCAATGAATAAAACCCAGGCATGGTGAAACCTGAAAGGGCATCATGAGTAAAAATGGAAGAATAAAGGGTGATCATGGTCATAAGGTCATGAGTTAAAGAGCCCCAAATAAAAAGAAGTTGGTGACAACTATCTCTACGGTGCCGCTACCCAAGTTCAAGTGAAAATCCACCAAGGATGCTTGGACCCATAAACAGGTTGATGCAGCACTCGCCTCAACAGGCGGCTTCAGCCCACACTAAAAAAAAACGTCCCGGGTGTCACAATACTAGGACCCAAAAACTACGAGCTTCAAGGAAAAGATTCCGACAGTCTGAGTCCATTTGCCAAAAAGGACCCAAATGACAGAAGATTCATAAAGATGGAAAGACAAGTCTCATGAAAAAGAGCATCATTCCCAGGAGGTTATGAAACACACTCTCAGATGCCAGAGACGCCCTGATAAGGCTTACTGCACAACAATGGGTAGGGGTAGTTATACCCAAGGCTGATCATCTCAATAAACTGAGGTACTCTACCTGCCAAGGAACAAATGGTGCACGACGCAGACGAACGCCAACAAAAGGCTCTTCAGCACAACAAACAAACAAGAAAGTCACTTCAACAAACTAAAGATGTCCCAAAAAGGCTAAGTCAACCATGAATTTGGAGCAGCAATCAGATGATTGTCGTAGCGGCAAAGCAGTGGGTAGGGGTGGTTATACCCAAAGCTGGCTATCTCGAAAAACTGAGATACCCTACCCGTTAAGGAATAACTGGTGCCTTATGCAGATGAGCGCCGACCAAAGGCTCTTTTGTTGTCTATCTAAGCCAAAGAAACCCAGGTCAAATGAGAACAATGCCCTTCTATGTGGCACTCAATTGCCAGACGGGCCTGATTCTAACTGACGAGGTCGGTACAAAATCCTTAGCTTCAGAATCGCAGACAGTCTACACGAGGGTGAGGACTTCGATAAGATCCTTTAAAAAACTCTCTTCACCCCCTAAAGTCTCCAGGGACGGACCTGCGAACAATTCATCCTTACTTCTAAGCATCTTAGTTACACTATTGGGTGAATCTCCTTAGCGTTCACGTGGTCCTATGGCTAGGAAGAAAAAAGTAATAAAGTTGAGGGAATTTTTTTGATTGTTGTCCTTCTCACTTCTCTCGAAGTGCAACACTTGGTAGGGCAAGCTGTTTGAAGGCATTTTTCAGCACCTTGGTCCTCGATGCGGAATAAAGAGGAAGCAGGTCAATAAAGCCTACAAAATAGTAGAAATTTTGACAGTCTTAGAATGGCCCCAAAATCATTCAGGATCTTCATCAGTACTCTAAAAGACCACCTGCCAAGTTTCATCATAATCAGACATGTCTAAGGCAATGAAAACAAAGAAACAATTTCAAAAAAATCCACCTCTAGCACCCTGAAATAGACCCCATAACTAGAGCTATATTTGGTGCATCAAATTCCTGTGGGACCACCATTATTGGATCCAGCATTGTCAAAAACCCCCATGGTTTTTCGGCTTAATCAGGTGCTCCAGGACAAAGTTATGGGTAAAATACCGAAAAGGGGTAGGTCCCATACTATTCCCGTGTGCCTACCCTGCACTAAACTACCAATAAAGGTGGTTGTTTTCACAGTCACGGGTAGTGAATTTCGAGGTCTATATCTCACTCGATCTGAGTTGGATCTGGCTCAAATTTGGTGAGCATGTTCGTCTCATCAAGACGAGCGTTTTGATATGTGATACGCCCCATGACGATGCCCAATCAAGGAGAAAAACTAGAAAGAAGTTGTTGATCCATGAAGAAAGTTGCAGAAAATTAAGCAGTAGCACCCCTCACTCGAGTGGCCAAATCATGGTGCTCATGTACCCGATCGACACAAATCCAGTTGCATTGTGTGCATAAGGTCCGTGGCTATCTCTAGTCCGAACCTCACGTACCATGAATAGTTGGATTTCACACACAAAGGCATCGAAGCTGCTGTAAATTCCAGCCGCCAGATTTCAAAATTTTGACCAAAAACTCAAGACGACAAAATCTTCATCTGGACATGAAATCGAGCCGCGCTTATTGCAACGTGATCATGACAACATGCTTAGTGTGGTTCAGCAAAGAAACAGAAGAAAAACATCGAGGAACGAGTGCACTATCGATCCAACGTTTTCAACATTCAAGCAAATTTCAAGTTTTATGATCATGGCTTAAAAACATAATTCATGGCTTGAAGTTCGTATCAAATCGATCGTCATACCAAGCCCCATAATAAAACAATCATCTTTCGATCAAATGGGCATTAGAAAAATCTCGGATCGGTCATGGCGAATCACACAAGTTCTCGGGTAGCAGCAGGGACTATTTTGGAATTTGACCTATTGTTAGGCAGGGGAAAAACAGTCCTTTGCACCCATTTTTAAAATTTATTTTAATACAATTAAATTGTAATTATCTTCAATTCTAGGTAGTTTTTGGGAGTCTGCCCATGTTTAGGCCCAATTCTATATAAGCATGTAAAGCCAAATTGTAAAATCCCCTTGGGTTCATTCTAAAAGATTCAATAAAGACTTCATATTTTCTTAAGCTCGTGGGTGTGTCTTGGTGTGAGAGAGAGGAGAGAGAAAAAAAGGGTCAGTACCTTTCGATAAGGTAACTTTCTCTCTCCTCCCTTGTTTCTCTCTCTTCTTCTCATCTCTATTTCTCTTCTTTTCATCTCTATCTCTCTTTCTCTCTCTTCTTCCCATCTCTATCTCTATTTCTCTCTGTTCTTCTCATCTATATCTCTCTTTATCTCTCTTCTACTTATCTCTATCTCTCTTTCTCTCTCTTCTTCTCATCTCTATCTCTCTTTCTCTTTCTTCTCTATCTCTCTTTCTCTCTCTTCTTCTCATCTCTATCTCTCTTTCTCTTTCTTCTCTATCTCTCTTTCTCTCTCTTCTTCTCATCTCTATTTGTCTCTCTCTTCTTCTCATCTCTATCTCTTTCTCTCTCTTTGTCTCCTCTCTATCCTTTGTCTAGCTCAGTCGATGAAGCTTAGCACCAACTGTGTCTTGTCTCTCTTCTGACGAAGCTCAATGCTGACTGTGTCTTCTTCCTAAAGCTAACTGTGTCTTTCTCTCTCCGCTCTCTTTAAAACACAGCCGGCAATTCCTAGCACCGACTGAGTCTTTCTCTCTCTACTCTTCTTAAAACACAACCGACAATGCCTAGTGTCGACTGTGTCTTTCACTCTTCGGTCTTCTTAAAACACAGCCGGCAATTCCTAGCGCCGACTATATCTTTTTCTCTCCTCGCTTCTTAAAAAAAACACAATCGCTCTCTCTCTATCATGTCCTCTGTCTCTCCTTCTTGCCCCATCTCTCTCTAACACAGATGTCGATACCTAGTGCCGACTGTGTCCTCTCTCTTCTTCTTCTAACATGGCCGGTGATGTCTAGCACTGACTGTGTATTCTTTCTCTTCTTCTTCCAACATAGCCCGCTATGCCTGGCGCCGACTGTGTCCTTCTCCCTTTTCTCTCCTTCCTTCTCTCTTCTCTCACACTCTTCTCCTCCTTTCTTTCCCTTCCTCTCTTTCTTTCCCTTCCTCTCTTTCTTTCTCTTCTCCTCTTGTTCTCTTACTTATTATTCTCTCTTTATGATTTCAATGCCTTCTGTTATCCTTTCGTTTGACTAAGAGGGGTTGAGATTAGCCTCTTATGGTAGCCCTGTTGTCTAGCCGTAATGTTGTTGTTCCAAAATTATTGTGCCTGCTGTATTGCCAAAAAGACTAACCGTCTCGTCTAGCTAGTCAGTATCGGTATTGACATTTAGTTGTAACTCACTTGAGCCAGTCTGGTTATCGATCCCGTTTTACTGTCACGTCAGACCAATTACCTACCAGCTTAGTCACTGTGCTGATCTCCTCGCCTAGTCAAATTCTTTTCTACCCCACCTTTCGTCTCTCATTATTATTTTCTTCTTTGAATGTGTACGCTTGCATGTATCCATCAAGAAGGCAAGGTGAGGTTTGCTGAGCCACCCGTCTTATAAACTTTGCCATATGTGTGTGATTGCAGAAAACATGAGAGTATAAGTTAAGGGAGGCGATTCCGAACCAGTTTTACGATTGGGGGGCTTTCTTCATGATATAAGAAGGGCGCCCACGCGAGCCAGCCCGAGTAAGTTCGAACCTACCTTAAATTCCTCTCTCATCGGTTGGTAATACATGCCCTTATTCTAAAATGAGGTTCCCGAGAGAGCGATCTCAAAAAGTCCCAGGTCTCCCCTGGAACCTGAGACGCGTGACACCCGATCATCCAGATCCGGAAGGCGAGATCGAGGCACCTAACCATATATGGATTAACTTCTCAAGACAAAGCAAAACATGACTTCATTTTGTTTCTCTCAATACAACCACATTATAGCCATTTTTGCAACTAGAAGTATTGAAAAGAAAAAAGAAAAAAGAGAAAAGCATGACATTTGAATTCTCTTTTCATATATTTATTTGCTTTCTTAGTACTTCTAGTTGTTGCTTAATAGCTTGAAAATGGTAGGTGCTTTATATAAGGAGAGAAGCACAATCGCACAGATCCCAGTCCTATTTTTATACGGAATGCATTCCTATAAATTTGTAGATCTTGTACCCTCACTCAAGTGTGTATGTTAGAAGTTTGTGCTACTGATAGAGTAAATTGGTGGTTAGTGCCATCAAGGAGAAACCTGAGTTACTCTTCTATAATACTCTTCTTTAATGAAATATAAAAATAGGTTTATTCTTCATTAGAGATTAAGATAAAAATAATAAAATTATTAAAAGCATTTAGTTTATTTAGCTTGTACATAATATGGTCATGCGGGTTCACAAAAGTATATGTTTTTAAAAATCGATAGATCAATTTTGCATTTAATGCATGTAATGATAAATTTGTATTATTAAAATATTATCTCCATTATTTTTTTATTTTTATGATTTGCATTAAATGTGTATGTAATGGTCAAACTTTTTATTATTAAAATATTAGATATCCTCACTCATGTGTATTAACACAATATAAAAAGTTTATGCTACTGATGGAGTAAATTGTTGTTTAGTGCCTTCACAGAGAAACATGAGTTACTCTTCTATAATGAAATATAAAAATCAATTTATTGTGCATTAGAGATTAAGACGAATAAAATAAAATTATTGAAAACATTTGGTTTATTTTGCTTTTATATAATATGGTCATGTGGGTTCGCATAAATATATGTTTTTAAAATATTGAAAGATCATTTTTTTCAATTAATTCATGTAATGATAAATTTTTATTATTAAAAATTATCTCATTTATCTTTTATTTTTAAGATGTGTATTAAATGCACAAGTAATGATCAAAATTTTAATTATTAAAATATTGGATGTCCTCCACTCACGTGTGCATTTTAGAATACGTGTTTACACAACAAAAAAAGGTTTTTGCTACTAATGGAGTAAATTGCTGTTTAGTGCCATAAAAGAGAAACCTGAATTATTCTTTTATAATGAAATATAAAAATAGATTTATTGTTCACTAGAGATTAAGACGAAAATATAAAATTGTAGAAAGCATTTGGTTTATTTAACTTTAACATAATATGGTCTTATTGATTCACAAGAAACATGAATACTTGAAGTATTTTTAATGATATCCTTTATGCCTTTCATTTCGATTTCCATTTCAAGCAACATTTTTAAAGCATATCTAGCATTTAATGGTATCATTTTAAAAAATACATTTGTTTCTTAGGGACAGTAAAAAGGGGGATTCGAACCTTTTTGAGAAAGTGCCTTAAATGGAGCTTGATCCTTTCCAAATAGGAACACAATCTTTCTTAAATGGGAGCACAATTCAACTTTAAATGGGATCTCGTTCCTATTGAACATGGGAATATGATCCCATTTTATATGGAATATATTTTCATTAAATAAGGATTTCGAACTCAATGTATCGGGAACTCGCTCTCTATTCAAATGGGATCTTGATCCATAACTTCTACCCTCACAGGAAGTTCTCTCCCTGAGCTCTGGAGCTTTGGGCGTTGTCGATCAAACGCTCCCACTCCCCGAACTGGAGTTGTTCTCGCTCGCAGTAACTATGGTTTGAACCATTGAAGTTTGTAAAAAACCCCAAATAAAGTAATATTTATATCGTTCTGGGTCCAGGTGGAAGGTTTGAACCTTTGAAGTTTGTCAAAAACCATAAATAAAGTGATCTATCTTGTTAAGATAGTCTTTTATCAAAAAAAGTTCAGTTCAGGTGGAAGTACTGCGGTGAGTCTATCAGTTCATAAGTGTTTCTGTAAATTTTGACCCATTTAGATTATTAAACATGTTGTTAATCATTAAATCTCTATTTTTGCCTCATATCTATAATTTTAGAGTTTGAATCTATGTAGTTTGTCAAAATCTCAAATAAAGTTATATGTTTTATTTAATAAATTTGCAGCGAGTCTATCAATTTGTAAGTTTTTCCTGATTTTCTGGGCATTCAGTTCGTGAAACATATCGTCAATTATTATAACTCTAATTCTGTCTCACATTTATAAATTTAGAAGAATGGGAAATCCAACAAAATACACCTTTGGAATAACAAGTTAACACTTTACCCATTTAACAAAATATCCCAAAATTTTCAACTACTATAACGTATGATTGGTAGCATTTAATGGGTCCTTTAACTTCAATCAAAGAAATGGGCAAATTGTTAAATAGTTAATCGCCTAGAAAATTTTTATATATTTTCCTAGAAAAATTGAAATAAAGAGTTAAAAAAGGTATGATATAATTCACTATTTTAATCATGATACCAAAATGCTGAGTTTTGCAAATCATTAAAGCAAAAAATGAAGATGTGCCATTTTGAGAAACAAGTTTTAGGATGCTACATATGTATTTCTCGAAACTTTCACTCCACGAGAGTTCCTGTAAGTGATACCAAACCCCAAGAGAGTTCCTTTCCTTGGTATCATTTAGTGGGTCCCCACTTCAATCAGTACGAGTATTTCTAGAAAACAAAATTGTTTTCTTACATAGAACTATGTAATATTCATCCAAAGTTATCATAAAAAGAACTCTCTACATTTCTTTTAAAAGCACCACTTGGTTCACTTTAATCACTTTATCAGTTGGTTCACATATTATTTTCTATGCACAATATTTTCACAACAAAATGCCCTTACAAATATAAAAATTACATGAATAATAGCTTGTTTCAAAACTTTAAAAAATATATTTTAAATTTGAAATTACTTTTAAGACCTAATCATTATTCGAGAGGTCAAAAAAATATTTTAAAATTTAAAATTACGTTATGGAGGGATATTTTTTGAGTAGTAAATTTTGAAGGGATTTCGAAAAGACAAAGATACGCTTCCTATAATACATATAATATTTATAGTTAAGAACCATTTTTGGAATATATAAGAGTATTTTATAATAAAAAGTTAATAGTACTAAATTATAATTTTTATAGATAACATATAAACAAATTTATAATTGACACAACCTAATAAAGCATTCCTTAGTATCCATTCAAATAAATCTCCTGATTAGAATACTTGTCTACAATCGTGCATGGAAACCCATATGCAACTAACATGAAATATTTCACAACTTGTAGGAAATTAAGTAAAACACAAAAAGATGACTAAGGCTATTATTGAGTCCCAGTGGTGCCATACTTATAATATCACCAAGGATTGCCATTGTTAATAAATACACTGGATCAACCCAAATTCTTGAGAAAAAGTGGCACGGATACAGAAACACATAAGCTCAAACCAAACCCCAAGAGAGTGCCTTTCCTTGGACTCGTACTGATGAAAATTTCACTCCACAAGAAATTGAGCAAAAAGCTGCTGAATGAGCCTATTTCTTGTGCGCATCAATTGAAGTATTCAAAGCAAGTAATGGATACTTTCTCAGCTTGTGGTAAGAAACCCAATAATCCTTTTAAATACAACCGATCTTTTCAAGAAACAATTGCACAAGAGATCGCAGATAGGAGGAGTGCCTAGTGAGTATTTTCTTAGAGCTTTGTGTATTGGTTATAACAACATAGTGTTGCCTTAATTTAGAATCTCACCTAGATACCATGGACGCGTACTGGGGGTTCACTAATTACAATGTGACAAGTAGAAGCCGAGTGAAGAATCCGATGATAACAAATAAAATCGTCGCGACCAATTTGCCAAACGATTTCATGGGATGTAGAGAGCTTTCAAAGCTTTGAAACAAGACTTGATTCCATTTATCATATTTTACAAGATGTGACAATTTCCATGAAACCAATCTACACTGTTGATTTTCATCAAATGGTTTGAATCTCTGCATGCTATACATGTCCTAGGTCAAAGGTAATCAAGTACCCATGAATGTGTATCTGATACACGAATAAATGAGACCCAAACCATTCTTATGTGCATGGGACCTGCCACAATTTGGATATAATAGAGATGAAAAATATGATTTTTTTTATATGTTTTCAAATCTTATAGCTTAAGCAATTATTCAATGGGATAGATATGTAGGAGTAAATATCATGGCTCCTTATTCTAGGTATTTGTACCGTTGGGCTATTATCCCCCACCCTTTCTCCATCTCGACCATCCATTTTACATTTGAAATGGATGGAGATGACAAAAGGATGGACGAGGGGGGCGCATGGCTACACATTGCATTTTGGCATAGGAAGCTTCTCTACGTTTCTTTTCATTTTCTTTTTTTTTAAATTACAACTTACTGGCATCCTTAATTTTCTTCTTAAATCATAAGCACCTAAAAGAGGGCATATAAGTAAGTTAAAAAACATTGTTGAACGAGCAACATCAAAGTGTTTATTTTTTTGGTAAATTTAGGACTGCTGGGGTACATGGATTTGGATCATGGATTTTTAATATCTTGTTTATTACTGAAATTCACTGTTTGGTTTGCTCAATGGCTAGGATATTAAAATTTCATAAAAATTTTCAGCCCATCATAGAGGAGGAAATTAAAATTTCATAAAAATTTTCAGCCCATCTAGAGGAGGAAATAGATTTTCAGCCCATCATAGATATTTCCAGCATCCGGATTTTATTTTCCATCAGCATTTTGGAGTGAGCTTCAAATTTGACCATAAGAGAAGAAATATATTTTCAGCCCATCATAGGGGTTTCCAACATTTTCCAACAATTTTGGAGTGAGCTTCAAATTTTACGACAAGAGATGAAAAATATTTTCAGCCCATCTCAGAGTTTCCCAGCATTTTCCGGGAGAGTTTTGAGGTACGACTTTACTTTTCCTGTATTCATCAGGAAACCGTGTTCCATACTCACCGGGAAACTGAAACCCAAAGTCTCCATCCCACCAGACATTGCCATTGCTAATCACACAAGCCATGTCCATGACCATGGCCATCCATGATCATGCTTCCATCCCATGACCCACTTGGGGCCATGTCAAAAGGGTTGAAGTATGAAGGGTTTCACAAATATCAGTTACCCAACAACTGCTTAGCGTGGTTTCTTTTACATGAGAACGTGAGGATAGCATGGCTTGATAAGTGTTTTTCACCACCAAACCTAATAAGTTTAGAAAAGAGTAAGACTGCTGCCATTTAATTTGTGCACTATTTGAGTACATAAATGAACACATAAGTTGACATGTCATGACAACAAGATCTTGTGATGTTTCTCGCTACATATATATAAAAGAGCAACCATTTGTCATTAACCAATAAAATAACGAAAATAACAACTCAAGGAATTTGAAAAATTTCAAAAAAATAAAAAAAAAATGATATGTTATACAAATTTTCTCTCATGATTTTTATGTATTTGATAAGGATTGGTGAGTATTTTTTGTCATATTCATGTATATATATTTTTAAATCGAATTTTCTATATTTTTTTAAGCATGTTTTAAGTTTTTAGCTATTTTTGGTTTGAATTTACAATTAATACATGTTTTATTTGTCAAAATTTTCTTAAATTCTTTCCATTTTTTAGGGCCTGTTGGCCCTGTGCTTGACTTAGCTGAGTAACTTGCGTCGGCTAGAGGCGAGTACCTTGGGCGAGGTGAGCCCGACACACTGATTTCAATGGATATTGCAAGTTAGATTTTGGATCCAATTTTTTAATACTGAAATATGGAATAAATTTCAATAGTTGAAAATTGCAACACTATGTCACAATTCCCATAAATAAAACAAAAGGAAAAAGTAATAATGGAGGACATGCTGTGGGTGTTAGTTTGTGCATGTGCTTTTGAGAGAGAGAGAAAAGAGAGAGGAGGGGGTTGAGATTTGAGTCAGATGTGGGTAAGAGTGAAGAAATATGTATTAGAGATACAAAATGGTAGAGAATCAAGCTTGGGTCATGGTGGTAGTCGTTACTTTTCGTAGTACTACTTCTCAAGTTTCATTTCTATGTAACCTTGTCAAGAAAAAGGTAGAAAAGTGTAGAGTTTTGAGTCAGATGTGATTGTATGTAGAAAAAGAGAGGGAGAGGGGTATTTGTGAGGTGACCATAGCTTCCACCACTATTCTCTCCCTCAACTTTCCCTTCTTCTTTTATGGCAATGGAAGGGTTGACCTGACCCGGTTCTGGTTTCGGATCAAGGTTCCGAACTTGGCAGATCTAGCCAACTTGGATTTGGTTACGGGTCAAGTTTTTTGACGTAGCAGGTCCACTCAACCTGGATATGAGTATGGATCTAGTTCCTGGACACAATATCAAGTTGGGGTCTCGAAGTTTGAAACAGGTTGTTTGGTTGAGTCGAGTTTTAAAATAATTTAGTACTTATAGAGCTCTGCTCCCTTATATAATAAAATCTTTAGTAAAAGTTAGGAAAAGAGTTCGGGCTTAATTGGTTAGCACTTAACAATTTGCAACGCTATTCCTAAGCTCAATTCCTACAAAATGTAGGGGCTCCCCTCTAACTTGCCCCCAAAAAAAAATATCTTTAGTTAAAGTTAATATATATATATATATATATATATATATATATATAGTAAGTAAGTTATATAGTAACTAACGTAATAGTAATACAAAATATACACTAACTAAATAGTAGTAAGTAAGTAGTTTAGTTTAGTTACGTAACTAAACT
>NW_006499751.1:808571-961158 GCF_000471905.2 Amborella trichopoda | reverse complement strand
TAAGTTTATTAGTTATGTATAATTTTAAGTTAGTCGTACTTAGTTACGTAGTATGTTAGTAGTACATACTATAAACAACACCATATATATATATATATATATATATATATATATATATGTGTGTGTATGTGTGTGTGTGTGTCTGTGTGTGTGCGTGTGTTTATATATTTTGAAACTGCCCCAGCAAAACCTGGTTGGGTCCCGTTCAGGTTTAACGTATCGGGTTGGGTCATGGTTTTGCTGGATCCATTAACACCCTTCATTTTTCTCCATTAACTCTCTGTAGCGCATATATTATGCTCTTGCATGAGCCTACTGCGTACTAAGACTAACTTGAGAAGAATTTTTTTGTCCTTTAGGGACCTCATGAAAGTCACTTGACGATTAAAATTTTGAATTTTTAGGTTTCTAACACTACAGTCTTACAATTCAAAAATTGAAGGGTTACTATTCAGTCTTGGTGCATTATTTTTTCAAGCCTATATAGAATCTAATTTTGATCTAGGATAAAAAAAATGTGATTTGGAAAGAAAAATTGTTTTTATTGATTATGGAAGATGGGTTGAAGAAGTTACATCAGTAAAATTTAGGTCCTAAAAATTGCTCCTAGATTAGATTTTTCCAGAGAGACTAAATAGACGATATACTCATTTGGGATCGTACAATCTTTTGGCTTCTCTCTAACTCTAGCTTGCCCTAGTCAAGAGAGGGTGACCAAAGGGTCAATGGGAAGACATGTAGATCTACCCATGTAGTGGGGAGTTGTATGTGATGGTAGAGTTTACGTGACTCTGGGGACCTATGTATTGTATGGAGTCTACCGATCAAATTATTTGGAGATGAACTTCATATCAAAAAAATCTTAGAGGTCTACCATCTCAACCATTACAAACATGAACTTTAGAAAATAAATTTTGAGCTTGAAAATGTTCTATCTTGTACCTTTTCTTGGATTCCGATCCCCTGATCTACATTGTTTCAGAAGCTCAAATTTACGGCAAAAATGGATTTGCAATGATTTGGAAATTCTTGAATATTCTAGTGAATGCATGAGTAGGAAGACTTGCCAGAAGCCTTGTGTAAAGCTACTTTTTGGTGTTTCCTTTTCCAGCATGTTGATCAGGGGACAGAAAAGATCACTTGCAAATATAAGGCCAAACAACAAATCACAAACAGTAGTGAAAATAAGAGAAAAACAAAGAACTTTCCCCTTTCTAGAACTGTAACTTTTTTTTAATGAAAACAACTCTCTAGAACTCGACCTGTGAAAAGGCTTTGATGATGGTGATAACTCTCTAGAACTGTGTTTTGCACCAATGTGGAAAGGGTGGCCAAAGACTCCAAGGTATGGTGGGGTTTCAATGTGGAGTTGTTTGCTTCTCCCTACATTTAAGTAAAGGGGATATTACTATAGTTAGATTCACAATTGCAGTCTAAATTCATGTATAGATACCACCGTATTAATGATATCCACCAAAATTAAAAGAAAAGATAGCTATGTAATTAGTTTATCGCATATTTAGTGAAATATGTGTGGGCATGCTAATTTGACCTGGTATTATTTACTGGTAATAAAACCCTTGTCTGGCAATATTTATTGGTAATTAAACCTTCTCTTGAATTAGCAATGAACCAAAGAAAATGAAATTACAGAATCTATGGTCATTTTCTCCCTTTTGAATGTATCTGTGGTTCTTATCTCATTACCATCTAATAAAATGGATAGGTGTCATGAGAGGGTAGGGCCCATTATGGCCATGTATTTGATTGGCTAGCCGATCATGTTCATGGATATATGTTTTCGAATGGTGATAAGCACTTACTATATGTTTAGAGGTCTGTCATTCTCTTCCTCTTCTATTCTGTCCCTTAAGCTTCTTCACCATCAAATATAGGTCTGGGTGCAAGTGGAGGGTTTGAATCTTTGAAGTTTACCAGAGAACCTAAATAAAGTGATTAGTCTTATTTTAGAAGTACTACTGCGAGTCCGTTAGTTTATAAGTTTTTTTTATTTTTGAGGCAATTAGTTTATGAAGCACATTGTTAATCATTAAATCTCTAATTCTGCCTCATATCTATAAATTTAGAGTTTAAATATTTGAAGTTTGTCAAAATCCCCAAATAAAGTTAAATGTATAGCGATCTGGGTGGTGGTGGAGGGTTTGATCCTTTGAAGTTCATCAAGAACCCTAAATGAAGTTATCTGCCTTATTTAATAGAAGTACTATAACCAGTTTGTCAATTTGTAGGTCTTTCTTTATTTTTGAGGTGTTTAGTTTATAAAACACATTGCTAATCATTAAATATCTATTTGCACCTCACATCTATAAATTTAGAGTTTGAACCTCTGAAGTTTGTCAAAAACCCTAAATAAAGTTGTCTTATTTAATAAATGTGTTGCAGTGAATATGTCAGTTTGTAAGTCGTTCCTAATTTTCTGGGCATTTAATTCGTGAAACACATTGCCAATCGTTATAACTCTGTCACACATTTATAAATTTAGAAGAATGGGGAATCTATCAAATTACACCTTAGGAACCACTAAAAACTTTATCCATATATCAAAATACCACGGAAATTTCAACTACTATAACTCATGATTGGTATCCTTTAGTGGGTCTCTTAAATTTAATCAAAAGAACTGGACAAAATGTTAAATAGTTCATTGCTTGGAGAAATTTAATAAAATTTTCCTTGAAGAATTGCAGTAAATAGTTAAAAAAGGTATGATACCATTCACTATTTTACTGATGATACCAAAATGCTGATTTTTGCCATTCATCAAAGAAAAAAATAAAGATGCCCCATTTTGAGAAAAAAGTTTTAGGAAAGATGTATATTTAACTAAGAGTATTTATAGAAAACAAAATTGCTTTCTTATATAGAACCATCTAATATTCGTCAAAAGTTACATAAAAATATCTCTCCACATTTCCACTAAAAGCATCACTTGATTCACTTTATTCAATTTATTACTAGATTTAAGCTAGAACAACATTATTTAATGCCATAAATTACAGTAAACTTATAATTTTTTATGCAAAATATTTTCACAATAAAATGCCCGTACGAATGTAAAAATTACATTAATAATTCCTTGTTTGAAAATGTTGAAAAAGATATTTTTAATTTTAAATTACTTTTAAAACCCATTCATTATTCGAGAAGTCAAAGAATTCTTCTTAAATTTGATAGTGTATTTTGGAGGGATTTTTTTTGGGTAGTTAATTTTGGAGGGATTTTGAAAAGACAAAGACAAGCTTCTTAAAATACATAAAATATTTATAATATAGATTCATTTTTTGAACATATAAGAGCATTTTTTAATCAAAACTTCTGGAGTAGTAAATTCTAAACTCACCATTACTCTAATAATTTTTATAGATAGCATATAAACAAGTTTGTAATTGACAAACTAATAAAGCATTCCCTACTGTCCATTCTAGTAAATCTCCTGACTAAAATACTTGTCTACAATCCAGCATGGCAACCCATATGCAAAGACTCTAGATCAACCCAAATGCTTGAGAAAGAGTGGCATGGATAATGAGAGACAATAATAGTGACACTTGCCTAAATTGAGAGAGACAACAGTTCAAACCAAACCCCAAAAGGGATCCATTCCCTTGACTCGTACCGATGAAATTTCATTCCATGAAAAATTGAGCAATAAGCTGCTGAATTGATCTATTTCTTTTGCGTACCTATTGAAGTATTTCGAATCGTGGAATGGATACTTTCTCGGCATTGAGCAGGAAAACAAGGACCCTATTTAATACTTTCATGGAGCTCTATGTATTGGTTATGACAAATAGTGTTGCCTTAATTTAGAAACTCACCTCCTACCTCGACCCGTGTCAGGGGTTCACCTATTACAATGTAATAACTAGATGCTGAGTTAACTAGATACTTTGTTTAATACTTTGTTTAAAATTCTTGGTCGCGACCAATGATAACAGAGAGTCCCTATTTAATACTTTCCTAATAACCAATTTTAGGAAACGATTTTATGGGATGCAGAGAGTTTTCAAATCTTTGAAACCAGACTTGATTCCATTTACTATATTTTACAAGATGTGATAATTTCCATGAAACCACTGTACACTGTTCATTTCATCAATTTGACTAGTTGATTGATATACCATGTCTTGGGTCTAAGGTAATCACCAAGTGCCCAGGAATGTCAATCTGACACGTGAATAGATGAGACCCAAACCATTCTCATGTGCACTGGACACTTTGGATATAATAGAGTGAACAACAATATGGTTTTGTTTGTACGTTTTTTAGAACTTAAGGGTTTCAGCTTGACAGTGGGACACCAATCATGTATGGACACTGACAAGTGTCGTAGGTGTTCTAATACTTCATATTTGCTTGTGATCATCATCTTCAAGAAGTTGAAGAAGATCGTTTGTGTCTTCTTAGAGGAAACTCTTTGTCCCCGAGCTCTGGTGATCCTCTTAAGTGGGACCAGTATGACGAAGATGATGCGCTCGAGATTGACATGGTCAAAGATGAGGAAAAGGGATCATCTTCCAAACAAGGGGCCAACACCCAGAGGTCTCCCATTACTCTCGTTAGGGCTAACCCTATCAAGCTCCAGACTGGCGAAGTTGATTCCTTAGCCCGAAGAGCTTGAGTGTTCAAACCCATCCAATTGATTGCGGACGCTCTTAATGAAAGACTGGGAGCAACTTCAATAGCCAAACCACCAGCAGGGGTTGTGGATCATGAACCTAATATAAAAGAACTCAAAGATCCACAACCACCTATGATCTACAGACTCATTTCAGGAAGATCCAGGCTCAAATCTCCATCTTGGAGTTGGTTGTGAATTCGCTGGAACATATAGAGCAAATTGAAAAGGTTCTTGCTAAGACCCACATCCCGAGCAACACACAATCGGATGAGTTGTGCAATATGATCAACCAACTAATGGCATCAATGCCAATCGTGTTCACGGACGATGACATCCCCGCTAGCTTCAACCGCTTTCATGTGCAACCCCTGCACATCACTGTTTTCATGTAAGGATATGAAATACGGAGAGTGCTTGTTGATAATGGGGCATCCTTAAACATATGCCCTATGAAAATGGTTAAGCAGATAGGCAAAAGCCCGGATGACTTTGAACCATGTCAGTTAACCATCGCTGCATATGGTGGGACCAAAAGGCAGGCTAAGGGAATATTGCCCCTCACACTCAAGATTGGCCCCACCAATCAGTCGGTGAAGTTTTATGTCTTGGACATAAAACCTTCTTTTAACATGTAGCTAGGAAGACCTTGGCTCCATGAAAACCTCGTGGTCGCCTCCACACTACATCAATGCCTAAAATTTCCAATAAAAAATGGCATTGTAAAGTATTGTGCCGACCCCCCCATCTTTTCTTAATCCTAGCACACATAGCAGAAAGCTAGCCGTAGGGGTCGAGCTCGAGGAAATCCCTCTCGCTTCCTTCTAGCAAGCTGATTGTGCTACTTTACGCCTAGAAGCTGGCGACCCCGTTCCTCAAATTTTGCAAACTTCCACATCGATGAAGGAGACCAACATCGATACGACTTTGAGTCCCTCAAAGCATGGCTCATGCTCTTCTCCAAGGCTTCCAACCTGGCTATGGCTTGGGATGTCAAGAGCAAGGTGTAAAGGAAATGATTTCTCCATCACCTAAAGCCAAAACTGGAAATGGGGATCGAATAGGGCTCGGGTGTACTCTCACCTTATTTCGAAGCCGGATAATGCCTTCAAGCCCTCCGTGCTTCATATCAAGGGGCATTCAAAGCCTCGATCCTCTCGATGCCCATCCTCCAAAATGGTCGAAAGTGATCCTCGAATCCCCAATAGGGGATAGTCCCTCTTCCACATCTCAGCACACACAAGGACTAGGAATTGAAGACCTATTTACTGACCTAGATCTAGAGGAGGTCTACACAGTTGGCTCTAATACAGCTAAGGATACTCATCCACCAACACCAACCCAGTGATAGAATTAGCCAATCAATCCTTTATCTCGAGAATCTCGGGAAGCATACCAGCGGCACCTTCAAGTCTCGGTGCCAAAAAACAGACAAGCGCGGGGTGGCCATTTAACCACCCTGCACGTCCAGTCCCCAACATTTCTCTCGTGAGTCCCATAAGGGACATCTCTTGCAAAATTTCAAAAACCGATGAAAATTCAAAACATGATAAAGTTGATAATAATGAAATTTTTTTTCAAAAATGGTGCTCACTCAAGATAGCCCAATAATGGTGCATAATACCCAAGATGATGAATTGGATGACCAAGATGAAGATCAAGAAAGTCAAGAGTCTAAAGAAATCTCTCAACCTGAGGAACTTACTTCCCATGTTGAGCAATTCAAGAAGAGGTTCGATGGTGACCCAACGGCTATCATCGAAGAGACGATTGACGTAAACCTAAGAACTGAGAAGGACCCAAGGTTAACCAAGATTGGAACCTCCTTATCTTCTGAGGAGCGAGAAAATGTGATTTCCTTTCTCAAGGAATATCACGATGTCTTCACCTGGTCATACAAGGATATGCCATGGCTAGATCCCACATTAGTACAACATCACCTAATATTCAACGAAGGGGCAAGGGGCAAAGCCTGTAAGGAAGAAACCGGTGAACGGCCCGGTTTGGTTTTATTTTCTTCCTTTTTTTTACTATTTTAATTATATTTTGATCTTATTTTGATTAGTTTTCTTTAAAAAATTGTGTTTTTGATGCCTTGGATCACGCTGGCTCTGCCACATATTTGAGAGCAGGTCTGTTAGTTTCTGGGCAGATCTAATCTCATATTTGAATTCGATTGTTCCCACTTTCTCTACCATTGCTTTTTCATTTATTTTTATCAATTGAAAGTGTCAGATCTGAGAGATCTACATCGTTAGATTGCTCGATTCTGTGTTATAAACAACGATGCCCTTTCAGGTTTTCACCGTGCTCTGGTTTTACTCACCGAACTCTTTTACTCATGGTTTCGTGACCATGCCCATCCATTATTTTTACTCATGGAGTTCCCTTATTAAGGTATACACCATGCCTGTTATTTCACTTTTTTTTTGTGAAGGCATGTTTAAGGTCATGCCTTCAGGACCTGTGCGAAGCCTTTTATCGTCATGCGACCCGGACATGCATTAAAGTTCAAGGTCATACAACTGGACCATAATGGAGATGGATGGCAGTTGGTAGAGCCCATGGAATGAGTATGATAGTGGTTTTAACTCACTTTTGGGGGATGGCACGAAGCCACTTATGAAAGATGGATGAGATATGAAAGGTGGGTGAAAAATGGTGACCCACTAGCTTGCAAAGAGTATAAGTGGCAGGATGGTTCGCCATTTTGTGAGCACGGGTTAGACTCTCTGGATAATGATGGAGGATGATGAAGTAAATGGACTCACAGGGGAGGTAGTGAAGTTGGTGTTGATCCTCAAGAAAGGCAGCACGTGCTAAGAGTTGGGAGCACAGCCGACGCTGATCTTTGGAGTAAACAACCGTCGCTGGCTTCAGACAAAGCTCATCAGCTCATGTGGCACCTGATGACCCGCATAGTGTTGCTCTCATGTTGAAGTAAGTTACATGCAAGAATTGTTGCGCTTGGCGATGGCGTTGACATGGGTAAGCAAAGGGTGGTGACCAGTGATAAGGCCCGGCTTGTGATGCCTGTTGGAAGCCAAGTGCTCCAGCACAACAGTGAAGTCCACGTTGTTCTGTGGAAGGGAATCTGCTGTGAATAGGGTATTCACTCCATCATAGGCCAGTTCCTTGTCAGAAAAGTCTGCTTTGTATGTTTGTTGTGCTCGTCAGATGAATTGAAACTGACTCAGAAATGGTTGGCTCCTTCTTTTGTCCCATAACCGTCCTCTTATGGTGGCACTTGTCAGATGAATTGAAGCTGACTCTCCAAGTGGTTTTGCTTCTTCTTCATGATGAGGGTGCTTCTTTGGTGGGTTTGCTTCTTCTAGAAGAGCAATTATTTCGTGGGTTTTCTTCTTCTGAAAAAGAAATTATTTGGTGGGTTTGCTTCTTCTTCATGAGGAGAGGAATTCTTTTCACTCAGAAGCAAGAGTGAAACTACAAATTTTGGTTTATAACCGTCCTCTTATCCTCAGATGCAGGAGAGTTGCAGCCTCCCTAATAACGAGCTTTTTGGCTTGTAAATTGTAACTCATTTTTACATCAATAAAGAGTTAGACCTTGTTCAGACTGTCTTACTTGCTTTGCATTGAGTCTCTTTTCTTGAATATGCATTACAAATAGTGTTTCTTTAGGTATCGCCCATTGATAGGGCGCATTACCTCCTCTCCATCAGGATGTGCTAATATGTAAGCTCTATTTGGCGAGACCTTTTTTACTATAAAGGGACCCTCCCACTTGGGTTCAAACTTCCCTTTATAACGCCCATGCATAACAATCGGCCTTTTGATGACTAGAACTAGATCCCCACGGCAAAATGAGCGGACCTTGACTGACTTATCAAACGCCCTCTTCATTCTCCCTTGATTGAATTCAAGGTTCTGCTGAGCCTCTAGCCTCTTTTCGTCAAGTGCATCCAAGTCTTGCTACCAAAGTTTGACTCTGTCATCTTCTGTTAGTCCTTGATGTATAGTGACACGTAATGAAGGAATCTGAATTTCGAAGGGTAAAATTGCCTCACCCCCATGGACCAGAGAGTAAGGAGTGGAATCAGTAGCCTTCCGTGTAGTAGTACGATAATCCCATAATCCTTCGGGAAGTTTCTCGTGCTATATCTTCTTTGTCTTTGATACTGACTTTCTTGAAACATTGTGTACAGTCTTATTGAAGGCCAGCCAAGCCATTCGCCTGAGGGTGGTACATAATCGAGTACCTCCATTCGAAACCGAACTGGTTAACCAAGTGATCAATGTGGTGACTCCTAAATTGAGGACCATTGTCAGATATAATGTGGTGATGTCAAACGAAGTTGGCCACTGTTGTCGCAGGAACTTGCTTAAGGGGGACCGCTTCAGCCCACTTAGGGAAACAATCTGTTGTAGCTAGAATAAAGACGTTGTCCATTCCTGAAGGAGGGTCAATAGGCCCTGCAATGTCCATACGCCATTGTTAAAAGGGCCATGATACTACTGTAGGGTGTAAGGGCTCTAGAGGTTGGTGAACAAGACTTGAATGTACTTGGCACACCTGAAATTTCTTAGCGTAGTTCAAGGAATTAGCAATCATCGAAGGCCAATAATACCCCAATTTGTGTATCCACACATAGAGCTTAAGACCGGACTGGTGTAGACCACAAATGTTTGAGTGTACCTCTTTTGATACCTTATTTGCCTCTTGCATGTCCACGCATCTAAGAAGAATTCTGTCAAATGAGCATCTGAAGAGGGCATCTCCTTCAAGGAGAGTACATTTGGTGGACATTTGACGTTTTCTATTGCGTTCAACATGGTCTTCTAGAGGCCTACCATGTTTTAGGAAACTAGTCATGGGCTCTCTCCAATCTTCTACCTACTCAATTTTTGCACATATTGGGTCAAAGAGTTCTTGGTTTTGACCCTTAGCTCCTTGACTCTGTGCCATTTCTTGTTCGATCTTTATTACTTCTTTAGGTGATAGAAGTGCTCCAAATGGATAAGGAGGGCACTTGGGGAAGATATTTCTCTCATCATCCACGTCTACCTTGGTTCTTAGTTCAATGTGTCTCCATTCTGCCACCCAGACAAGCGTGGGTCCTGATGAGAATAATTGAATTTTAGCACCGAGTTTTGCAAGTGCGTCAGCTTTCGAATTTAACCTCTTGGGGATGTGACTTAGAAATACGTCCTCTAATGTGGCCATATATGATTTTGCAGTATCATGATAAGGCTTGAGAATGTCTTTCCTCACGTCATAGATCCCTTTGAGCTGTCAGATAACTAACTCAAATTTTCCATAGGTCTTGAGCTTCTCCAAGTCGAGGTAAAAGGCTATCTCCAACCCGATTATAAGAGCTTGATAATCTGCCTCATTTTGAGAACCGACCTGAGCGAGAGAGAAAGAAAGTGGCAATACTCCTCCTCTCAGAGTTAGAAACACTACCCCGGTGCCTCCTCGGTCTAATTGGAAGGCTCCATCAAAGTTGAATTCCCACGCATGAGCAAGGTCAGCACAAAACACTTCTTCATCTGGGAGGTCGCTCGGTAACGGAGATTCTGTCGGCAAGGGGTGTGGTGCGAGAAAATCCACCAGGGCTTGGCCCTTGATGGCCTTTTGTGGGACATATGTGATGTTGAATTCCATTAACAATAATGCCCACTTACCAAGACGTCCTGATAGGCATGGGCATGTCATCGAAAATTTCACAAGATCTGCTTTTGATATAAATTTCGCTTCATGACCAAGTAAGTAATGACGGAGTTTTTGTACTGCAAAGATCAGGGTCCGGCACATCTTCTCTATAGGGGGATAATTCCTCTCTGCCCCTTGCATCCTGCGGCTAAGATAATACAGTGTTGTTTCTTTTCCCTCATCATTGTTTTGAGCCAACAATGCCCCAAGTGACTCATCTAGAGCGGTCATGTACAGGATGAGGGGTCTTCCCAACACTGGTGTAGAATGTATTGGAGGATTGAGCAAATACTGCTTGATGTTGTCAAGGATTGATTGACATGCTTCTTCCCAAATGAATGGGGTATCTTTCTTTAACAGGTGCGTAAAAGGCTTACAGTGACCTTAGAGGTTTGAGACGAACCTACAAATGTACGCTAGCTGCCCTTAAAGAGAGCGCAGTTTTCACATTATAGTTGGCGACAACATTTCTTAGATCACCTTGATCTAGCTGGCTCTACTTCAAGCCCTCAATGTCTAACAAAGAACCCCAAGAATTTTCTGGAACGCATGCCAAAAGCACATTTTAGCGGGTTCATTTTAAGTTGATGAATGCGTAATCACTTGAATACCTTTTCAAGGTCTCTCATATGAGCATCTTTCTTTTTGGAATTTACCACCAAGTTCGCTACATAACACTCTACCTCTTTATGCATCATGTCTTTGAAGATGGTCGTCATTGCTCTCTGGTATGTGGCACCAACATTCATTGATCCAAAAGGCATCATTGTGTAACAGAAGACCCCTTTTGGAGTTAGGAACATAGTGGCCTCCTCATCGTCAGGCACCATCCTTATCTGATTATACCTGGAGTATCCATCCATGAAGGAAAAGATTTGACAGTGAGCCGTAGAGTCGATGAGCATCTCGATAAATAGCAATGGGAAGTCATCCTTAGGATAAGAGGTATTGAGGTCTCGGAAGTCAATGCAAACCCTAATTTGGTCATTTTCTGCTTGACGGGAACAGCATTTGCTCGCCATTTCGGGTACTTGACTTCACAAATGAAGCCTGCTTGTCTGAGTTTGGTAAGTACAGCGTCTATCTGCATTTCAAGGTAAGGCCTGAACCTTCTTGATTTCTGCTTGATAGGCTTGAGAGTCGAATCAATGCTGAGACGGTGAAGGGTGACTTGAGGGTCTAAACCAGGCATCTCATGGTAATGCCAAGCAAAGACGTCTCGATTTGCTGGCAAGAAAGTAGTGAATCTTCTTTTTCTTCAAGAGACAGATTCACTGATATAAAAGTGAGTCTGGGGTCAGCTTCGCCTCCAAGATTTATTTCCTCGAGCTCATTTGTTGTGGCTTGACCACCTTCTTCCCACTCTGCTGGGGCCTTTTGCAACTCTTCATCATTGTTTTCAAAGGTCTTTTGATAGACCTCAAGTGCAGAGACTAGTGATCGTGACATCTCCGCCTCCGATAGAGGTTCAGGGTGGATCATAATATCTACACGTTCCCCAGATTGAGGAATGGAATGATCTTCCACAAATAAAGATTGTTTCTCAGGCTGCAGGAGTTCGCCTTGGAGATTATAGGGAATTTGAGATTCAACTATTGTGGCATAAGAAGTGTCCCTGTACGAATCACACGGTCTTTGAATGGGTGTCTGCAGTGTTTGCCCCGCGCTGGCTGGTACTTCGTAGACTTATACCATGTGCCAAGTTTCCTTAGAGTAGAAGCTTTGCCCTCTTGATTCTCTCAGTCTCTACTCAAAGTCAGGCTTAGGGGACCACTGGGGCTTCTTTGGCTACGACTTTTTATGATTCTTTGAAGAAGGTGGCTCTGCCTTGGCTTTAGCTACCAGGGCATCAGCAACTATTCAGAATCCTGTTGCCTGTGCTAGGGTCTTTCTCAATCGTTTTCGTTGTGTCCTGCTTATGTTGATTCCTTCGAATTCTTTGTCGAGATCCACGAATTCTAGACATTTGCGGGGAATCTTTTACATCATCACCAGAGTTGGACATGTGCAAGGAATCGTTTAGGTCTTTCCTATGCTTAGACCGTTGGGGAGTGCTTTAACGTCGTCACCCTCATTGGAGGTGTGCAGGAAATCTTTTATGTCTTTCCCTTGCTTAGATTGTTAGAGAGTGCTTTTAACGTAGTCACACTCATTGGACGTGCTCTAAGTGGAAGATGGCGCAAGGACATCCTCTTGATGAGAAGGAAGGAGGATTGTGCTAGGGATAAATCCAGTAAGTTTGGGAGTGGGGGAAGGGGCCTGAGAAATTCCTACTCAATTGGAGGTTGAACCGTCTTGTTTCTCTGGTGAGTAGCCCTTGGTGCCCATCTCCTTCTGGTTTTCTATGGTGGTGTTTGATTCGTCTCACTAGGCTTGTGAACAACCTTAGCTTGGTGAACTGCTTCTCGCCTCAAGGACTTGAGACTGCTTCGCCAGTGGTGGACTATCCATGGACGGGAAGTCAAGGGTTCAGTAGAGTTTGAATCATTGATAGGAAGGTTTGGTGTTGAGAGGTCCTCCTTGTCCTCTTGCACTGATGGAGCAGTGGCTTGGGGATCACTTACTGAAACATCAAAAAACACATAACATTCTTGCATTTTCTTTGCGAATATGTCATGGAAACTGGTGCATTCCCACAGGTAATGACATCTTATCTGGTGATACGGGCACCAACGTTCCTCAGTCCCCTGAACAAGGCATTGGGGTTGCCTTGTGGGCTACGTGGTGATTATGCCTTCGTGAAGCATTATAACGAAGAAGGCGTGAAGGATGCCAGGGGCTTCATCTTCTTTTTGGATGGTTACTGCATGGGAGGCTTCTGCTGCCCCGAAGGCCTTCTTTAAGTCTTTGAGCTATATTTGACCCATCTGGATCAGGGCCTCTATAATATCTTTTAGCGTGTAGTAGTCATCTGTGGGATGATTGATCCTTTTATGATAAGCGCAATAATTCACCTGAGTGTCAAGGCCAGCTTGGTCAGGGAACTTGGTTTCTGGAAGCTGAATCATATTTTGTTCCAATAAAAACCAAAATAGTGCAGGGACCGATTCCTTCTCAAATGGATAGACCTTGTTCCTATGCCTAGTGAAATAATCATCTCGATTAAGATTCGTCGGCGGGGTACTCGATTGTATGGTTGTTGTTGCTTGCCTGCCTGAGGCATTGTCTTTGTTGTGCTCACCCCATTGGAGAGGTCCAAAGTTTGGGAGGTAGCTATCTTTGGATCAGTGACCATGACGGCTGCACTGATTACTCCTTTCTGTTGGCTGCTCGTGTGTTGTTCCGAAAGCTACCATTGCCCCAGTTGTTCTCAGAGCTTGCAGGCTATTGTCGTGAACTGTCGTGGTGGCATGAAAGACATTCTATGTAGATTGATTTAGGGATCAGCTCTGACGTGGAATTTAGATTAAAGGCCCCGACATGTAGAGCAATTTCAGGTCGCATGCTGCGCACAAAAGTTTGGACTGCTTCCTTCTCAGGCATAGGATTGGGATGGCGAACGACCAAATTTCTCCATCTTTATATGAACTGGTCCACGGGCTCATCGGGATCTTGAGTCAGGGTGAGAAGCTCAATGGTTTGAACCTCTCTCTTGACCTCATAGAAACGCTGGTGGAAAAGCTTCTCCATTTTCTCCCAAGTATGTATTGAGTTTGGGGGAAGTGGAGCACACCACTAAAAAGCTAGGCTGTCAAGGGTTTCAACTAACTGATGGAGAAGGAGTCTCCCATTAGCCGTTGTTTCTCAACAGGCTGCTTGAAAGTGGGCAATATGCTGATTTGGGGACGTGGTTCCGTTGAATAGAGGAAACTTCCCGTTCTTTTAATTTGAGGGAATCTTGTCGATGTATTAAGGGAACGACCTTCGATAAGGTGTCACACCCTGTATCTCCGAGATTTGTCTGTTCTTTAGGCTATGGGTCACCATAAAATCAATGTCTGCCTGAGAGACGGGGTGAGGGACAAAATTGTCTTGTGAGGCAGAGGCAGGCGCCTTGGAGGTGCACCATCTGAGTGATGGGAATTGACCTCATGGTAAGCTGATTGGCATTCAGCGTCTATACAATCGATCTTTTCCATCATCGTGCACACCATATCTTCGAATTTGTTCATGCGCATCGCCAGGCTCGCTTACAACCATTACGTTGACTATTTCTCTATGGAGGTCAGTGTTAGTTGCAGTTGAGGGCTTGCGAACTTGACTGGTCATGCAAGGTAGATCGATCGATAGGGGGCCAGCGTGCCCCGACTGGACTTGACTCTTGTATCTCGATCGTGTGAGGACTGATTCTTGAGGGTGCTGAGACCGTGGCTACTGAATGGCTGGGTCATCTTCTACCTCACTGACCATGGTGCAGGGCTCATGGCCTTCTTCTTCAGGCTTCATCATCTAAAGAGGGTAGAAGGGATTCAGGTGGAGAGGGTTATTAGAGCTGGTTGCCTCGACCGCCTTGGTCACTTGCTTAGTCATAATTCACAGACCTTTATCATGCTTAGATTTGAGGCTTTGATGAACCTCGAGTCAAAACTTTGATTGGGACTGCGACTGGTTTGCTCTTCTTGCACAAGAGAGAGTTGGGGAGAATGAAGAACTCGATCCTCCATCAGGTCATTGCCCCGAGCTCTCTTGTGGGATCCAAAGACACGACCAAAATGACGGGGCTGGTTCAAGATGGTACTCTTGGGGAAGGTCTTCGAATACCAAGGCTGAAGATGCTTGCTCGAAGAAGTAGAAGCATACAAGAGCAGGGTTGACTCATGAGGAGGCCTGAGTCGAGGGCGAGGGGATGTCTATGACAGAGACGAGTGCGCGCCCCGTAAAGAAGGGTCACGGGTGAGCCGAGGGTCAACCCAGGCTCGAGCAAGTGATCAGACCTTAGGAGGCCGAGAACTACGAGCAAGTGTCTGTAAGATAACAGTGGGAGACCTTCCCCTTACAGGGTGCTCTTGTGTGTGCTGAGTAAGAGGTCGTCTCTTGTGTACTCGGGTTGGCGCAATGACGGTGTTGCCCCGAGTAGTGGGATGCATATGAGTAGCATGTGCAGGACCTGGCCTTAGGAGGTCTGATTTTGGATACGGACTCGAGGTAACATAAGAGTTACCCCGAGGTGTGGCTTGGGTAGGTGAACCATGAGCCTTATGGTGTGTGTGAGAGGTGGAGGCCATAGGGCCTCTGCCTCTATGTGTCGAGCCTCTAGGAATCGGGACTCATGGTGGTGCAGGAATGTGGGGGCAGCCTTACGACGACCCACAGAAACAATGGTAAATTGCTTGCTTTTTACAAAAAGGGACTGGGCAGCCTTCCGGCGTACCTTGGCAATACGATCGACAAGTGACTTGTCAGTGGCTGGGTGCATGCTGTGTGTGGCAACAGACATGCTGCCAATGCAGAATGCCTTGGCAGAGGTTCCACCAGAGCGAGGAGGTAGGGAGTGAGGGACCTTCAAGTCCCTCCTCACACCGATCCAGGTTAAGACCTCAGAGCTAGACAAGGGGTCTTTGCTCAAAAGGATGGTTGGGAATGAAGTTAGTGGAACTTGTTCCCTAAAGACACTTGCGAATGTAGGGATGAGAAAATCCCCAATCCGGATGAATGGGTTACAGATAAGTGATGTGTGAAAAAAGAAAAGAAAAGGAGAAACTAGTCAAACAAGTACGATCTGACTAAGGGGTAATAAGTCCCCTATGGAGTGGCCAAGCTAGTTAGGTGCCTCGATATCACCCTCTAGATCTGGATGGTCGGGCGACATGTGTATTGGTTTTCAGGGGAGACCGGGAGGTTTTGAGATCGCTCTCACGGGAACCTCATTTGAGAATAAGGGCAGGTATTACCAACCGATGAGAGAGGAATTTAAGGTGGATTTGGGACTTGCTCGGGATGGCTCGCGTGAGCACCCTCTTAGATCATGAAGAAAGTCCCCCCAATCGTAAAACTGGTTCGAAATCGCCTCTTGGCTTGTATTCTCCTATTTTCTGTAATCACACACATAGGGCAAATGTTATAAGACAGGTGGGTCAACAGACCTCAGCTTGCCTTCTTAATGGATATATGCAGGCGTACACATTCAAAGAAGAAAAGAATAATACAAGAAGAAAGGTGGGGGAGAAAAGACTATGTGGGGAGATCAGCACAGCGACTAAGCTGGTAGGTAATTTGTTTGATGTGGCAATAAAATGGGCTCAGTAACTCAGACCATATTAACAAAGTTACTACTAGATGTCAATATCGATACTAACTAGCTAGACGTGATGGTTAGTGTCGTGGTAATAAAGTGGGCATAGTAATTATGGCACAACAACATTATGGCTAGAGGACAAGGCTATCAAAAGAGGCTAATCTGAACCCCTCTTAGTCAAACGAAAGGATAACAAAAGGCATAAAAGTCATAAAGAGAAAATAAGAAGTAAGGGAATAAGAGGAGAAGAGAAAGAAAGAGAGGAAGGGATAGAAAGAAGGAGAAAATGTGTGAGAGAAGAGAGAAGGAAGGAGAGAGGAGGGAGAAGGACATAGTCGGTGCCAGTCGTCACCGGCTATGTTGGAAGAAGGAGAGAAAGAAGACACAGTCAGCACTAGGCCTCGTTGGCTGTGTTAGAAGAAGAAGAGAGAGAAGACACAGTCAGCAATAGGTATCGCCCGCTGTATTAGAGAGAGAGGGAACAAGAAGGAGAGAGAGAGGACACAGTCGGCATTAGGTATCGTTAGCTGTGTTAGAGAGAGGGGGCAAGAAGGACATAGTCGGCACTAGGCATCGCCGGTTGTGTTTTTTTAAGACATGAGGAGAGCGATAGACAGTCGACACCAGGCATTGTCGTTTGTGTTTTAAGAAAAGCAGAGAGAGAAAGACATAGTCGGCTTTAGGTATTGCCGGCTGTGTTTTAAGAAAAGCAGAGAGAGACACAGTCAGCGCTAGGCATTGCCGGCTGTGTTTTAAGAAGTACAGAGAGAGAAAGAGACAGTTGGTGCTAGGAAGAAGATGCAGTTGATGCTGAGCTTCACCAACTGTGTTAGACATAAAAGAGAGAGAAGATGTGGTCGGTGCTGAGCTTCACCTACTGGGTTAAATAGATGAGAGGGAAAAAGAGATAGAGATGAGAAGAAGATAGAGAAAGATAGATAGAAACAAGAAGAAGAGAGAGAAAGAGAGATAGAAAAGAGACATAAAGAGAGATGAGAAGAAGAGAAAGAGAGATAGAGATGAGAAGAAGAGAGAGAAAGAGAGATAGAGATGAGAAGAAGAGAGAGAAAGAGAGATAGAGATGAGAAGAATAGAGAGAAAGAGGGGAGGAGAGAGAAACTTACCTTACCAAATGGTATCGACCCTTTCTTCTCTCTCCTCTCTCTCTCTCCAAGATGCACCCTCGAGCTTAAGCAAAAATGAAGTCTTTTTTGAAACTTTTATAATGAATCCCAAGGGCCTTTATAATTTGGCTTTACATGCTTATATAGAATTGGGCCCAAACATGAGTGGACGCCTAAAAACTACCTAGAATTGAAGATAATTACAATTTAATTGAATTAAAAGAAATTCTAAAAATGGGTGTAAAAGGAATGTTTTGGCCCTACCTATCAATGTGTGGAATTCCAGAACAGTTCCTGCTGCTGCCCGAGAACTTGCATGATCTTCAATGACTGATCTGGTGTTGTTCTGATGCCCATTTAATCAAAATATTATTATTTCCTTGTACGGCTCGACATTGTGATCGATTTGATACCAATTTCAAGTCATGAATCACGTTTTTTAGTCAAGATCATGGGACTTGAATTTTGGATGAATCTTGAAAACTTTTGATCGATTGTGTGCTCGTTTCTTGATGATTTTCTTCTGTTTCTTTGTTGAATCACACTAAGCATGCCATCACGATCACGTTGCAACAAGCGTGGCTCGATTTCGTGTCCGGATGAAGATTTCGTCATCTTTAGTTTTTGGTCGGAATGTTAAAATTCGACGACCGAAATTTATAGCAGCTTCAATGCCTCCATGCGTGAAATCCATCCATTCATCGTACGTGAGGTTCGGACCATAGATAGCCACAGACCTCATGCACATAATGCAATTGGTTTCATGCCAATAGGGGGTATGTGAGCATCATGATTTTGCCGCCAAAGTGCGGCGTGCCGCTGTTGAATTTTCCGTAATTTTCTTCACGGATCAGCAACTTCTCTCTATTTTTTCTTCCTTCTCGGGCATCGTCACAAGGCGTACCACATATCAAAATGCTCTTCTTGATGAGACGAACATGCTCACAAAATTTGAGAGTGATCTGACTTGGAATGAGTGAGATATAGGCCCCAAAATTCACTGCCCGTGACTGTAAAAACAGCCACCTTTAATGGTTTTTGGTGCAAGGTGGCCACACGGGAATAGTGTGCATCCTAACCCTTTTAGGTATTTTACCCATAACGTTTTCTTGGAGTACCCGATTAAGCCAAAACTTGACCCAAAAGAGTTTTCGACCATACCGGATACAATGGCAGTAGTCCCACAACTGTTTGACGCATCGAAAATATAGTTTTAGTTATAAGGTCCATTTCAGGGTGCTAGAGGCTGATTTTACCAAGATTGCTTCTATGGTCACTGCCTTAGATATGTCTGATTACGATGAACCTCCAAATCCCTTACATCCTATAGTGGCATCATGGTCCCTTCTCACAATGGGGTATGGACATTGTAAGGCCTATTGACCCTCCTTCGGCAATAGGTCATGTCTTTATTCTAACTGCAACAGATTATTTCTCCAAGTGAGCTGAAGCGGTACACCTCAAGCAAGTTCTTAAGATCACGGTGGCTAATTTCGTGCGACATCACATAATATACCGGTTTGGAGTACCTGATCAAATTCTATTTGACAAGGGCCCTCAGTTCAAAAGTCATCACATTGATCGCTTGGTTAACCAATTCAGTTTCGAGTGGAAGTACTCAACTATATACCACCGTCGAGCCAACAAATTAACTGAGGCTTTCAATAAGACATTGTGCAACGCTTTAAGGAAATCGGTATCGAAAACGATGAAGAACTGACATGAGATGCTTCCAAAAGCCTTGTGGGCCTATCACACTACCACGTGAAATGCCACTGATTCCACTCCTTATTCCCTAGTCGATGGGGGTGAACTAGTTTTACCCCTTGAAATTTAACTCCTTTCACTGTGGGTCGCTATACATCAAGGACTGATCGAAGATGAGAGAGCCAAACTTCGATATCAAGAATTGGATGCACTCGATGGAAAGAGGTTACAAGCTCGGTATAACCTCGAATTCAGCCAGGGCAGAATGAAGAGGGCCTTTAACAAGTCAGTCAAAGTCCGCTCATTCACCCATGGGGATCTGGTTCTAGCTATCAAGAGACCGATTGTTATGCATGGGCGGCATAAAGGGAAGTTTGAGCCTAAGTGGGAAGGTCCCTTTATAGTCAAGAAGGTCTCGCTAAATGGAGCTTACATACTGGCACATCCTGATGGAGAGGAGGCACTGCCCCCTATTAATGGGTGATACTTAAAGAAGTACTATCCATGATACATACTCGAAAAGACTCAATACGCAACAAGAAAGAGTTAAAAAAAAATAGTAAAAAGAAGACAAGCAAGACAGTTCAAACAAGGTTTAATTTTTTTTTTTTATTATGTTAAAAAGAGTTACAAGCCGAAATGCCCATTATTAGGGAGGTTACAAATCTACATGCATTATTTCTCTCGCATCAGAAGAAAAGAGAGTAGTTGTGTCGGAATGTCGCTCTTGCATCAAAGAAAAAGAAGACAATTGACCCCAAGCATCGCTCATGCATCAGAGGAAAAGAAAGCAGTTGACCCCAGCGTTGCTCTTCCATTTGAGGAAAAGAAAGCAATTGACCCCCAGTGTTGCTCTTGCATCTGAGGAAAAGAGGACGGTTACAGGCAAAAACCTGCTCCCCCATTAGAGAAAGGTAGAAGGGTTTTAGAACAAGTATATCAAACATACAAAGCAAACCCTTATGGCAAGGAACTGGCCTATGATGGAGAGCATGACCTCTTCACAGTGAGCACCCTTCCATAGAATAACATGGAGTTCACTGTTGTGCTGGAGGACTTGGCTTCCAACAGACTTCATAAACCTGGTCTTACCATTGGATGCCACCATTTTCCTACCCGAGTAATCACCATGCATGATCATCACCGCGCATGACTTAGTGTCGTGCGTAACAATCGCCACACGCAACTCATCACTGAGCACGACCACAGCTGGGCACAACTTAATGTCGTTCATGAATGATCAACCGAATAGCCACCGCCACGCGCGACTAATGCTAGACGTATCATGTTGCTAGCCATGCGCGACTAAGGCACTGACTAGTGCCGCACAAGACAAGCACTGGTTGTGTCTTCAAAAGACTAACGTCTCCCATGTTTCTAAAGCCCAACGCCGTCTACGTTTCCCAAAGGCTAAATGCCGGTTGTGTCGCCAAGGACTAACGCCACATGTGTCTGACAAAGGGCTAACACCAGCTAAGGCTAACGTCAGCTATGCTTTCTATCGCCACGCGTGTTCGCTCGCGACGCTTCAGACAGTGATTATCTGGCTTCTTCAAGACCTTTGTCCCCCTTCGACCCTTAGGTTCCCGTGTCTCTTCGCCTGCAGTGATCTTTTAACTCCTCAAGAGCCCTTGACTCCCCATGATTGTTCACCTTTCGGTGGCCATTCGCAGCACGTGACCATTTGTCTCCCCGCAACTGTTCACCTCCTTGTGACCGTTCTTTGCTGATGACTGTTCACATTCCAGTGACCATTCACTCCTGATGAACCTTCGTCTCCCCGCGACCATTACCTCCCAGTGGCCCTTCGTCTCTAAGCGACCGTTTACTCCCTCGCGAACTTCTGGCTACTCACCGAGAAACCACTTTCCTCACCAGAAACCCATTGTTCGACCTTCCCCTCTCCTTCCCAACAGTGGAAAGTCACCGATAAACGCCCGGAGGTGAGTAGAAGTTCATTGGCTACACCTTGTGCCCCTTTTTTCTTACTTCTCTAGTACTCTAGAACCACTATCGGAACCTTAGCTCGCCTCGACAAGCTACCTGCTTCCCAATTCTGCCAAGTGTGACCCTCGCCGGTAGTACCCTGTGTTCATGTTAAAGTTCTCACAGGAAATCTTTGTGCCTTCGGCAAACCCTCGCCTGGAATCTCTGCCTTCTTGCCAGAGTGCTACTAGGAGCTCCCTCTCTCACGCTGCTAAAAATACCTTAGCCGTTTTTTTTTTACTCAAAGGTAAAACAGTGCAAAAGGGGTTTACTCCTTTATATAGGCAGCACTTTCCCGAAATGCCCCCAACAAACCAAGAATGCGAGTCAAGTCTTTGAAGGCCAAACGACATTGGACTGGACCAGGTCATGCTCAGGCCCGAGGCCCAAACACAGGTCACCGCCGTCTGTGTAACTTGTGACCAGCGCCATCTGTGTAACTTATGACCATCGTCATCTGTGTAATTTGTGACCAGTGTCGTTTGTGTAACTTGTGACCAGCGTCGTCTATGTAACTTGTGACCATCGTCATCTGTATAACTTGTGACCACCGCCATCTATATAATCTTGTGACCAACATCGTCTGTGTAACTTGTGATCAGCGCCATCCGTGTAATTTGTGCCCAGCCGCTTGTGTGATTTGTGCTTAGTGCCGCTTGTGTAATTTGTGCCTGTGCTAGTACCGTGTGTGTCAAGCCACCACCATGCATGTTACTGCTTCCCATGCTAGCGTCGTGCATGTCTAAGCCATGTTACCTCCATGTGTGTTCTACCACTATCCCCAGTGTAGTTACACTGTGCCGCAGCCCATCATCCTCAGTGGAGTTAGGTATATGCCAAAAAACGGGTACTTACCTCTTCAATCCCCAGTGGGTCTACTCTACACCAAGTCATTATCCTTACTTATACCCTTTCATATCTTATCCTCAAGGAGTCGGGTTACTTTCCATAAACCTATTCTCCATGGAGTCACACATTTACCTCAAGGAGTCACACTTGCCCCCAATTCCCAGTAAAGTCTGCTTCCATTTGCCATCCCTCGTTTGGTTGCCATCTTCATCAAGCCCTCTGCTTGTGTATGGACTTAACCATTTTGTCCCTAGGGAGTCGGACTGTAATCCATGCTTTTGTTCCCCAAGGAGCGTCATCTACCTAGAAATCCACACAATGGTCCATGCTGCATGACCTTAAACTACACAGCCATGGTCCGTGCTGCATGACCTTAAACTACACAGCTATGGTCTGTGCTGCATGACCTTAAACTGCATAGCCATGGTCCAAACTATATGACCTTAAACTGTAGTGAAGGTCTAGTTGCACGACCTTAAACTGCATGGTTCTAGCTGCATGACCTTAAATTGCATAGCCACAGTCCAAGCTATATAAACTTAAAGCATAGTGCACGTCCTAACAGCATGATGTTAAAAGGCTTAACACCATAGTCCATATGACCTTAAACTGCATCGGAGGTCTAGTTGCATGACCTTAAACTATATGGTCCGAGCTACATGACTTTAAACTGCATAGCCATGGTCCAAGCTATGACCTTAAAACTATAGTGCATGTTCTGGCTGCATGCGTTAAACTGCTTTACATAGGTCCAAGCGGCATGACCTTAAACTCACCTCCACACACGTGCGCACGCCTCTTTACGTGCGTCTTCACGTACATCTTCCCTAACCAACCCGTCCATGTGTGTGTACCACCTTCATAACTCCGCAGTGAATCCCTTCATTACCATTCGTCATTCCCCAGTGAGTCTCACTTGTGCTCACAAAACGGCGAGCCATCGCACCATCCATACTCATCATCAGTTAGTGGGTCACCACGTTTCACCCACCATTCATACATCATCCATCTTTCATAGATAGCCGCGAGTCATCTCCCCAAAAGTGAGTCAAAACCACCACCATACTCGCTCCATGGCCTCAACAGACTGCCACCCATCTCTACTATGGTCTAGCTGTCTGACCTTAAACTGTAGTACACGTCCTAGCCACATAACGTTAAAAGGCTTCGCACATGTCCTGAAGACATGACCCTAAACACGCCTTCACAAAAAAAATAAAAAAAAAAGGAAAGGAAAAGAAAATAAAAAGAGGAATAACAGGCATGGTGTATACCTGGATAACGGAACGCCATGAGTAGAAATGACGGATGGGCATGGTCATGAAACCATGAGTAAAAGAGTTCCATGAATAAAAACTCGGGCATGGTGAAAATCCCAAAAGGGCACCGTGAGTAACAATGGAAGAATAAGGGTAGACATGGCCAAAAGGTCCTGGGTAAAAGAGCTCCAAATGAAAAGAAGTTGGTGAAAACTGTCTCTACGACACCGCTTCCCAAGTTCAAGTGAAACCTGCAAAGGGCGCTTGGATTAATAAGCAAGTTGATGCAGTGTTTGCCTCTATAGATGGCTTCAGCTCACATGCAAAAAGAAAAATCCTTAGTGTCAGAATATCCTGATACCATGGTCCAAAAAGATGAGCATCAAGGAAATGTTCCGACAGCCTGAGACCATTTGCAAAAAGGACTCGAAGGAAATAAGACTCGCCAAGAGGGCAAGACAAGTCTCATGAAGAAGAGAACCATTCCTAGGAGGTCACGAACTCACTCCAAGATGCTGAAGGTGCTCCAAGAATGCCAAGTTAGCCAAACCTTGGACCTGTTATGCAACAACAGGATTGATCCCTTAGGAGTCGCCTCAGACGAAGAAGAGAGGTATCCTAATTGTTGAAACTGCTAGCAGTAAGCAGGGTTGTGCCCAAAGCGGGTTACCTCGATAAACTGAGGTTCCCTGCCAATCAAGCAAAATCTGGTGCGAGACATAGACGACCGCAAATAGAAGGCCCTTTAGCAAACCATCCAAAACAAACAACAAAACGCACACTAAATGGGAAAAATGTCGTTAAGCATGGCACTCGACCGCTAGATGGGCCTAATTCTGACCAACGAGGTCCGTACAAAATCCTCAGCTGTCAGAATCACAAATAGTCCGAGGGTGAGGACTTTGATAGGGTACCTCAAAAGTCTATTCTCCACCTAAGTCTCCATGGATGGACCTGTACATTACATCCAAAGGTCTGAGCATCCTAGTTACATCATTGCGTGGATCTTCACATGATCCTGTGGCTGGGAAGAAAAAAGCAATAATGCTGAAGAAATTTTTTTGAATTTTTTCCTTATCGCTTCTCTTGAAGCACAACATTTGGCAGGGAAAGTTGTTTGAATACATTTTTCAACACCTTGGGTCCCCGACGCTGAATAAAAAGAGAAGCCGGTCAATAAGGCCCTGATATACAATGAAATTCTCGGCAGTCTCAGAATCAACCCAAAACGGGTCAAAATATTCCTAAGAACTCCAAAAGGCCACCTATCAAGTTTTTTTGCAGTTCGACATGTCTAAGGCATTGCAGGCAAAGAAACAATTTCAGAAAAATCAGCCTCTAACACCCTAAAACAGGCCCTGTAACAAGAACTCTATTTTAGGTGCCTCAAACAGTTGTGGGATCACCATCATTAAATCTGTCACGGACAAAAACCCCTAAAGGTCAAGTTTCGGCTTAAACGGACATTCATGACAAAGTTATGGGTGAAACATTCTCGTGCGGCCTCCCTATACCAATCTCTATTAAAGGAGACTGGTTTGCATAGTCATGAGCAACAATTTCAAAGACTCATATCTCACTTGTCTTGTGTTCGATCATGCTCAAACTTGGTGATCGTGTTCGTCTTGTCAAGATGAGCGTTTTGATAAGTGGCACGACCATGACGATATTCGAGCAGGGAGAAAAACTATAGAGAAGTAGGTGATTAGTGAAGACAGTTGCAGAAAATTCAGCAGCAACATGCCTCCCTCGAGCGGCCGTATCACGACGTTCGCGTACCCAATCGACGTGAAACCAATTGCATTATTGTATGTAAGGTCCAAAGTTACGTCTGGTCCAAACCCCACGTACAATGAACGGTTGGATTCAGCACATGAAGTTGTCAAAGTTTCTGTAGATTTTTGCCGTCGGATTTCAAGATCTGACTAAAAATCCAAGACAAAGAAATCTTCATCCGAGCACGAAATCGACGGATTTTAGCTAAATGGATGCCGTAAAAACCCCGAATCATCCATGGAAGATCACGCATGTTCTAGGACAGCAACAAGGACTCTTTTGGAATTTCATGCATTGTTGGGCAAGGAAAAAATTGTCCTTTTGTACCTATTTTTAGATTTTATTTTAATTCAAATAAATTGTAATTATCATCAATTAGGCTAGAATTTGGGCATCCACCCATGTTTGGGTGAAATTCTATAAATACATGCTCAACCTAATTATAAAAAGAAATCCCTCAATTTTCATCTCATGAATAAAATTTGAGAGTTTCACATTGAAATTGTGAGCACGTCTTGGAGAGAGAGAGGAGACAGAAGAAAAGTCTAGTACTCTTTGGTGAACGTAACTTTCTCTCTCCTCTCATCTCTTTCTTTCTCTCCTCTTCTTGTCTATCTCTTTCTCTCTCCTCTTCTCATCTCTCTCTCTCTCCTCTTCTTGTTTATCCCTTTCTCTCTCCTCTTATCTTCTCTCTTTCTCTCTCCTCTTCCCTTATCTCTTTCTCTCTCCTCTTCTCGTCTATCTCTTTCTCTTTCATCTCTCTTCCCTGATCTTCTTTATTCACTTTCCTTCTCTTCCTTCTATCTTTCCTCTCTTTCCTGATCTTCTTTATACACTTTCCTTCTCTCTCTTCTATCTCTCCTTTCTCTTTCCTCTCTTTCCAAATCTTTCTCTTCCTTCTTTCTCCCTGTTCTCTTCTCTCTCTCCTCCATTTATGCACGTTAAAGCCTATCGCTGAGTATGATGTCCTCCTACGTCTAGAACATAGACAGTGAGCTGGGCCTTAACCTGAGTGGCGGGCCGGGTCTCTGTCCAAGTTACCCTGTCTTTTTCCCTCTGCCATGGATGGCGGACCCTCATCGCCGTTTATGTTTTTTTTTCCCTTCCCCTCCTATGTCATGGATGGCATAACCTCATCGTCGTCCATGTTTTCTCTCTCTTCTCTCTCCTATATCATGGATAGTAGAACCTCATCGTCGTCCATGTTATCAATCTCTTGTCTTTTTTCTTATGTCATGGACGGCGGAACCTCACCACCGTCCATGTTTTCTTCTCTCCTTCTCTATTGTCTATCACGAACTGGTAGAATCTAATTGTCGTCTATGTTTCCTTCTCTCTTCTCTCTCCTCTATCATAGATGGTGGAACCTCATCGCCGTCCATGTTTCCTTCTGTCTTCTCTCTCCTATGTCATGGATGGCAGAACCTCATCGTCGTCCATATTTTCTATCTTCTCTCTCCTATGTCATGGACAGTAGAACCTCATCGCCGTCCATGTTTTCTCTCTCTTCTCTCTCATATGTCATGGACGGTGAAACCTCATCGTTGTCCATGTTTTCTCTTTTTCTCTCTTCTATCATGGACAATGGAGCCTCATCGCTGTCCATGCTTTCTTCTCCTTTCTCTCTCTCTTGTCATAGATGGCGGAGCCTCATCGCCGTCCATGTTTTCTCCTTTCTCTCTCCTGTCATGGACGGTGTAGCCTTATCGCCGTCCATGTTTTCTTCTCCTTTCTCTCTCCTATCATGGACGGCGAAGCCTCATCGCCATCCATGTTTTCTTCCCTCTTTCTTCTCTTCTATCATAGAGGGCGGAACCCCATCGTCGTCCATGCTCCTATCTTTCCCTTCCCTCTCCTATCATGGATGGTGGAACCTCATCGTCGTCCATGATTCTCTCCCTTTCTTTCTTCTCTATCATGGACAACAGAGCCCCATCGCCGTCCATGCTTCTCTCCCTTTATCTCCCCTCTATCATGGACGGCGAAACCGTATCGTTGTCCATATTTCTCTTCTCTCTTCTCTCTCTTTCTCCCTCTTCCTTCTTTCTTCTCCCTTCTTTCTTTTCTTGCTACTGTTCTTCTCTATCTTTTTCTTCTTCTCTCTCTTTCTTCCTTCTCTCTTATCTCTCCTTCTTTTCTCTTCTCTTTTCTTCTCCTTCTCTCTTTTCCTCTCGTTTGACCAAGGGAGGCTAAGTCAAGCATTGCTATGGTAGTCTTGTCTTCTAGCAGTATTGCCGCCGTGATAGTCTGAGTTACTATGCCCGTCTTGCTGCCATGATAGGAGAGCCATCGTGGCAGGCTGGTCGGTGATCGTTTTGTCTTCTAGTAGTATTATTGTCATGCCGGTTTGAGTTACCGTGCTCGTCTTGCTACCACACCGGGTCAATCACTTGTTGGTTTAGCTATTGTGTTAGTCTAAACACTTGGTCAAATTTCTCTCTTCGCCATTCCTCTATTCTATCTCTTTCTTCTCCTTTCATCTATCCTCATACTCTCTTCAGCTATCCTCTTACTCTTTTCTTCTTCTTTTGAATGCACATGCCTATATGCATTCGCCTAAAGACAAGAGGGGTCCCTTAGCCCACATGTCATGTAAATTAACCGTGTGTATGTGATTGCAAAAAACAGGAGAGTACATGCCAAGGGAGGCGATTCCGAACCAGTTATAGGACAGGGGAGCTCTCCGTCGTGATCTAAGAGGGCACCCACATGAGTCAGCCTGAGTGAGTCACCGACCCAGGTGAGGTGTATCCCGCCTCACATTAAAACTCCTCTCTCATTTGTTCGTATTCCTTCTCTTGTTTCCTAACAAGGTTCCCGCAATAGTGGTCTCAAGTCACGGGTTCCCCTGAAACCCGAGACACTTGCCACCAGGTCATACTGACCCAGAGGGTTAGATCGGGGCACCTATTCAGTGACAATTTCTATCAAATAGTTTGAATCTTTGCATGCTATACCCTAGGTCTAAGGTAATTACCAAGTGCTCATGAATATGAATCTCATCACACATGAATAGATGGGAAACAAACCATTCTCATGAGCTTCGGACCTATCAAACTTTGGATATAACAGAGTGAAGGACAATATGGTTTTGTTTGTATGGTTTTCAGAACTTATAGCTTTCAGCTTAACAGTGGGATACCAATCTTGCATGGACACTGACAAATGTGTCGATATCCACTGAGTGTCATAGGTGTTTAAGCTTCTTGCTTAAAATATAATATGGCTAGACACGATAGTGCAACTATTCTTTGCAAATAAAATATTTTATTGAGTAGCATATATAAATAATCCACGTTGCTGCTGAATATGCGTAGTAGTCAAGAAGGTGGTAGAACTCATAATATTAAGGCCATCTTAAGCATTATTAATGGTTTTATGTACTCAAGGGTCCCAGGTGTCAACACCGATCATAGGTTTGACACGCTACCCCGGCCACATGCTAGAGTGTCTTGGTAACACAACAAGGCACACAATTTGTGAGAGAAGTCTATGATTCAAACATCTCTTTTGCAGAACCAGTTGACTTCCCCAAAAAAAATACAAAGAATAAGCAATGAAATCTTGTGAAGCGAGGATTCAATGGGACGGACCTGATTCAAAGGGATGGATATGTGGGAGCAAACATCATGGCTCCATACTATAGGTATTTGTGTTGGTCCCAATACAAAATAATATAAGAGAAACACTTTTCATAAACAATCCAAATACACCACTGGGTTTTCCCACCAGTGAAACTGGGTTTTTCCTCTTGTGCAATATCTTATTATAGCTCAAAAATGGATCGTAGTATATAGAATTGCCTTATATTAACTTCATGGGATTTCACATACTCATTATTGAAAAACAAAGTTTTGGGAGCAAAAGAGCCTAATAGGCCACATTTTCGACATCTTATACTATTGGGCTATTGTCCCCCACCCTTTTCCAATCTCGACCATCCATTTTACATTTCAAATGGATGGAGATGACAAAAGGTTGGATGATGGGGAGCACATGGCTACATTGTGCATTATGGCATAGGAAGCATCCCTGCTTTTTTCTCTTTATTTGTTTTTCTCCTTTTTTTCTTTTTTTTTAAATTTTAACTTACTGGCTTCCCTAGTTTGCTTCTTGAATCAAATATAAGCACGTAAAAGAGGGTTATATACAAGCAATTTTTGAAAACGTGGTCGAAGGAGCAACATAAAAGAGTTCAATTTTTTTGGTACGTTTAGATTAAATTCAATTTTGACATTGGCCTTTCAAGCAAAACATAAATAATTAATTTCTTTAGCTCCATATACGGTGTATTATGACATGTGCACAATAGAATACTATGGTGATAACTTTAGCACCATTCATCAATGTGTGGAATGGTGATTGTGTGAAAATGGAAAGTTGTCCGACTCCTAACTTGATGCGTGTTTGCTAGCTGAGGGACTCAAAGAAGGAAATGACATGCCTGTCCTGAAATGACTTGTGCCACTTGGTAAGATTTAGCTATCACATCAGGCAGTCCGGATTTTTACGACGACATAAGGGTGAAAACGGGTTGGGTCCGGTCCGGGTCCCGAAATAAAATGATATGGGACCCGGATCCAAACCGAGGTTTTTAAATATAGTGTAGGACCCAGACCTAGACTCAAATAGTGTTCGGATCCAAGATTTGGACCCTAACCCGATCCACTGGATCCAATGCCTATACTTGAACGAAGATTGGATTTGCCCCTTCGGGTCCTCGGGTCGGGTCCGGATCCATTGCCACCCTTACACCGATAAACCTTAAACAAGAGGCACTCATGCCTTAGACCAATTGGTCATTAGAGGGAAGGTTGGCGCGGTTTATGGTGCATGGGCTCAGTCCTCACTGCCATATATGCGCATAGGTGTGCTAGCAAGCTAGATGGTGATTGATTGAGATTCAGTTGATGAGGAGGCTAGACTGTGGTGGTCAAGTACAACAATTATGTTAGCTCATTGGCTAACACTCTATAAGTTTGCCAACTCTATATTTGGTGTATTAGATGTACATTTTTTATGCCATTTTTTTAGCACATACATCCTCTCGAACCAAGTTCATTCTGTATGAAAAAAATAATGTAATTTGTTTTTATGGTGTGAAAGTAATTTCATTATGTAAAAAAACAGAGCTCAATAAGTACAATAGTAAATAAAGAAAACAAAAGGTAGAACAATACAAGAGGCAATCTTTACTTCTAGGGATAACCCCAATTTCCAAATACAACTTATACCCTTACCTAGAAGGATTCTATAACATGTACCGCCCAAAGACATCCCCCCACAACACCTCATTGGACACCTCATAACTGCATTCCCATCAATCGAGATCCCACATGTCGAGGTAAGCATGACACGTAGCACAGCCTACATTAAAAGGGCACCCAAAAGAATAACAAGGTTGCATGGAGGCATACAGGAAGGTAGAGACGACACACAACCAATGACCGAAACCAGGGAACATAAGATAGTTCAAAAGAAAGGCAGGAGAAAAAAAGAGAAGCATGAGAGAGAGAGAGAGAGAAAGAGAGATCAACAAGTAAAAGAGCTAACATTATGTGAAGAGGAAAAAAGTAATGAGGGGTAGAAATGGCAAGCTCTAAAAATTGTGAAAGAACAGTACAAGTGGATTTTGAAAGACAACGTAAATGGTGTATTATATTTCGCCTATTGTGATGCATGTTTGATATATGGTTAGTTGTGGTCAAAATAAATTTTTAAAGATAATTATGTGTCTAGTGTTATATTGTTGTCCTTACTCCAACTCTTTCAAAAAGAAAATGTCGTTATATGTTAAAAAACATGTTTTTTCAACTATATATAATTCATTCATTTTAGAATGGGTATTTTCATCATTTCAAAATCCCTAATTAGAGTGGTGAGAGCAATGCCATCTATTGTCAATAATTTCTAGTGCCCAATTTCTAATAATTGATACTGGATCTCAAAAGCATGATATCCAAGACGTATATCTATCAAAGAACACATGAAACAGAAATTGATCTCTCCATTCCCCAAAAGAAGCATAATTTCAATAAGATAAATAAATGAAGAAAATGTTCAATTACACACTCACATTTGTTGTCTATTACAAAGGAAAGAACTTGCAAATACTAATAATTCCTTTAACCCACCATTTAACAATGCCATTGTTATTCATATTAGCCATTTCAATCTTCAAGCTGTAGGTTTCTTCCTAACACAATCTTCACCTCAGGCTTTCTTTTGTGTTTCTCATAATAACCAACCACATTTTGCTTATGACCCATTATTTCATCTTCCATACTTTTTTGAGATGTTATCATCAATGATTCAAAACTCTCCTCTCCAACTTGGAAATCTTCACATTTGGGGATCTTTGGATTTGACTATGATAGGGAGGTTCGCTCTTCCAAGCTGTAAAACATCAAAATCGCCCATTTCTCTCAATTTTCAAGCTTTTTCAAAAATATTTTTTGTTAAATAAACTCGAGTTTAGTTCATAAATTTCTTGAGTCGGACTAGTAGATCAATATCACAGCACGAGTGAGTTAGAGTCTGATTATAACTTTTAAACCACTGATTATCATGCTGAAACCTCTTCATTTCGATACTCATTCATAGGGGGTGAATAGGGTATGTGGAGGGGATAGAGGCAATATGGGGCCCACTTGTTGCTGAAGATGCATTCCATGGGGCTTCTCCTACATGAACAATTGAGGAAATGATAGCCTAGTGAGCCTATCTTCATGTGAAGCATTACAAAGAGGATTCAGGCCAAGAGGACCTTAACAACCCAACGAGATAAGTCTACTAAAAGAAACAAATGTTCTACATTTATGCTATATTTGACATTAACTACATGCAAGAAAATATGGATTAACTTCTCAAGACAAAGCAAAACATGACTTCATTTTGTTTCTCTCAATACAACCACATTATAACCATTTTTGCAACTAGAAGTATTGAAAATAAAAAAGATAAAAGAGAAAAGCATGACAACTGAATTCTCTTTTCATATTTTTCTTTGCTTTCTCAGTACTTCTAGTTGTTGCTTAAGGACATGAAAATGGTAGGTGCTTTATATAAGGAGAGAAACACAATCGCACAGATCCGGATCCTATTTTTATATGGAATGCATTCATTTAAATTGTAGATCTCGTGCCCTCACTCACGTGTGTATGTTAGAAGTATGTGCTTCAGATGGAGTAAATTGGTGTTTAGTGTCATCAAGGAGAAACTTGAGTTATTCTTCTATAATGAAATATAAAAATATATTTATTCTTCATTAGAGATTAAGATAGGTTAAGACGAAAAGAATAAATTATTGAAAGAATTTGGTTTATTTAGCTTTTACATAGTATGGCCATGCGGGTTCACAGAAATATATGTTTTAAAAAATCGATAGATCAATTTTGCATTTAATGTACAAAACTTTGTACAAAAACTTTGTACTGCCGATGGAGTAAATTGTTGTTTAGTGCCATCAAGGAGAAACTTGAGTTACTCTTCTATAATGAAATATAAAAATCGTATTATTTATTAGAGATTAAGACGAATATAATAAAATTATTGGAAACATTTGGTTTATTTTGCTTTTCAATAATATGGTCATGCGGGTTCGCGTAAATATATGTTTTTAACCAATTGAAAGATCAAAATTTTCATTTAGTGCATGTAATGATAAATTTTTATTATTAAAATGTTATCTCATTTACTTTTTATTTTTAAGATGTGCATTAAATGTATAGGTAATGATCAAACTTTTAATTATTAAAATATTGGATGTCCTTCACTCACGTGTGTATTTTAGAATACGTGTTAACAAAACAAACACCGTTTTTCTACTAATGGAGTAAATTGTTGTTTAGTGCCATAAATGATAAACCTGAATTATTCTTTTATAAAGAAATATAAAAATAGATTTGTTGTTCATTAGAGATTAAGAAGAAAAAATAAAATTATAAAAGGCATTTGGTTTATTTAACTTTAACATAATATGGTCTTGTTGGTTCCCAAGAAACATGAATACTTATAGTATTTTTAATTATATCCTTTATGCCCTTCATTTCTATTTCCATTTCACACAACGTTTTTAAAGCATATCAAGCATTTAACGCTATCATTTCAAAAAATACATTTGTTTCTTGGGGAGAGTAAAACGGGAGATTCGAAACTTTTTGAGAAAGTACTTGAATGGAGTTCGAGCCTTTTCAAATAGGAACACGGTCTTTTTTAGATAGGGGCACAACTCAACCTTAAATGGGATTTCGTTCCTATTGTCGATGAGAGCGCGATCCAAATGAATATAAGAACACGATCCGATTTTATATGGAACGTGTTCCCATTAAATAAGGATTTGAAACCTAATGTATCGCGACCTCTCTCCCTATTCAAATGGGATCTCGATCCATAACTTCTACCCTTACAGGAACTTGCTCCTTGAGCTCTAGAGCTTTGGACAGCCGTCGATCGAAAGCTCCCACTCCCCAAACCAGAGTTGTTCCCGCTCCTAGTAACTATGGTTTGAACTCTTGAAGTTTGTCAAAAACCTCAAATAAAGTTATATTTATATCGTTCTGGGTGCAAGTGGAGGGTTCGAACCTTTGAAGTTTGTCAAAAACCCTAAATAAAGTGATCAATTTTGTTTAAGATAGTCTTTTATCAAAAAGAATTCAGTTCATGTGGAAGTATTGTGGTGAGTCTGTCAGTTTATAAGTGTTTCTATAAATTTTGACCCATTTAGTTTATTAAACACATTGCTAATCATTAAGTCTCTATTTTTTCCTCATATATGTAAATTTAGAGTTTGAACCTTTGTAGTTTGTCAAAAATCTCAAATAAAGTTATTTGTCTTATTTAATAAAAGTATTGCAGAGAGTCTGTCAATTTGTAAGTCTTCCTGATTTTCTGCGCATCTAGTTCGTAAGACATATCGTCCATTATTATAACTCTAATTCTTTCTCATTTCTATAAATTTAGAAGAATTGGAAATCCAACAAAATACACCTTTGGAATAACAAGTTAACACTTTACCCACTTATCAAAATACCCCAAAAATTTCAACTACTATAACTCATGATTAGTATCTCTTAGTGGGTCCTTTAACTTCAATCAAAAGAAATGGGCAAAATGTTAAATAGTTAATCGCCTGAAGAATTTTTATAAATTTTGCTGGAAAAATTGAAATAAAGAGTTAAAAAAGGTATGATATAATTTACTATTTTACTCATGGTACCAAAATGCTGAGTTTTGCAAATCATTAAAGAAAAAATGAAGATGTGCCATTTTGAGAAACAAGTTTTAGGATGCTACATATGTAACTCAGAGTATTTCTAGAAAGCAAAATTGTTTTCTTACATAAAACTATGTAATATTCATTCAAAGTTATCATAAAACAAATACTCCACATTTCTTTTAATAGCATCACTTGGTTCACTTTAATCACTTTATCTCTTAGTTCACATAATATTTTCTATAGACAATGTTTTCAAAACAAAATGCACTTACGTATCTAAAAATTATATGACTAATAGCTTGTTTCCAAAATTTTAAAAAGATATTTTTAATTTTAAATTGCATTTAAAACCTAATCATTATTCGAGAAGTGAAAAAAATCTTTTTAAATTTAAAATTGCATTATGGAGGGATGTTTTTTGGGTAGTAAATTTTGGAGGGATTTCGAAAAGACAAAGATGCGCTTCTTAAAATACATAAAATATTAATAGTTAAGAGCAATTTTTGAAATATATAAGAGCATTTTATAATAAAAAAATTATGGAATAGTATATTCTATATTATAAGTTTTTATGCATAACATATAAACAATTTTATAATTGACACAATCTAATGAAGCATTCCTTAGTATCCATTCCAATAAATCTCAAGATTAGAATACTTGTCTGCAATCGAGCATGGAAACCCATATGTAACTAACATGAAATATCTCACAACTTGTAGGAAATTAAGTAAAACACAAAAGGATGACTAGGACTATTATTGAGTCCCTTTGGTGCCATATTTATAATATCACCAAGGATTGCCATTGTTAACAAATATACCGGATCAACCCAAATTCTTGAGAAAAAGTGGCATGGATAAAGAGAGACAATAGTATTGACACTTGCCTTAATTGAGAGACACATAAATTCAAACCGAACCCCAAGAGAGTTCTTTTCCTTGGAAAATATCACTCCACAAGAAATTGAGCAAAAAGCTGTTGAATGGACCTATTTCTTGCACGCACCAATTGAGGTATTTCAAACCAAGTGATGGATACTTTCTCAACGTGTGCTAAGAAACCCAAGAATCCTTTAAATACAACTGATCGTTTCACGCAACAATTGCACAAGAGAGTCGCAGATAGGAAGAGTGCCTAGTGAGTACTTTCTTGGAGTTTTGTGTATTGGTTATAACAACATAGTATTGCCTTAATTTAGAAACTCACCAACCTACCATGGATGCGTACAGGGGGTTTACCAATTACAATGTTACAACTAGAAGCCTAGTGAAGAATACGATGATAACAAATAAAATGGCCACGACCAATTTGCCAAACAATTTCGTGGGATGTAGAGAGTTTTCAAAGCTTTGAAACAAGACTTGATTCCATTTACTATATTTTACAGGATGTGACAATTTCCATGAAACCGATCTACACTATTGATTTTCATAAAATGGTTTGGATCTCTGCATGCTATACGTGTCCTGGGTCAAAGGTAATCACTAAGTACCAATGAATGTGAATCTGATACATGAATAAATGAGACCCAAACCATTCTCATGTGCACTGAATCTGCAACACTTTGGATATAATAGAGAAGAACAATATGATTTTGTTTATATGTTTTTCAGAGCTTATAGCTTAAGCAATTATTCAATGGGATGGATATGTAGAAGCATATATCAGGGCTCTTTACTCTAGGTATTTGTATCGTTGGGCTATTATCCCCCGCCCTTTCTCATTCTCGACCATCCATTTTACATCTGAAATGGATGGAGATGACAAAAGGTTGGATGAGGGGGTGCACATGGCTACACATTGTATTTTGGCATAGGAAGCTTCTGTACGTTTCTTTTCATTTTTTTTTTTTAAATTATAACTTACTGGCATCCCGAATTTTCTTCTTGAATCATAAGCACCTAAAAAGGGGCATATAAGTAAGTTAAACAACATAGTCGAAGGAGCAACATGAAAGAGTTTATTGTTTGGTAAATTTAGGACCGTTGGGGTACATGGATTTGAATCATGGATTTTTACTATCTAGTTTATTACTGAAATCTACCGTTTGGTTTGCTCAATGGCTAGGATATTAAAATTCCATAGAAATTAAATCTTGAAAAGTCACTTAACTTTTTTAAGATTTTGTTTCCAGACCAAAACTTGTTTTTTTGAATTTCCAAGGCCCATGGATTCCACTCATCGGCTCCTCGTCCCTAAACATAGGATACATTTGCTAGTTATGAAAATTTTAGAGACAGTAAGTACTTAAATTTTTTTAAAGATTGAGTCTATCTCAAAAAAATTTAGAGAGAGAAACTATGTCAAATTTAAATTTTTAAGAGATAATGTTAAAATTTTATAGAGATAAACTATATTAAATTTTAGATAGAGAAAATGCCTTAAAGTTTTTAGACAGATAAACTATCTCAATAGTTTTAGAGAGAGAGAAACCATCTTAATTTTTTTAAGTGTTAAAGCAAAAAACTGTATGTTATCCTCCATGTTAAGAAATATGACATATAGTATATGTTCTCCTCCATGGTAAATGAATAACAAAAGCATTGTTCTGGCACTAACAATGAGATGTACTTTTATTTTTTGTTAGGAGTGTGTGTGTGAAAGTGCACTTTAAAAATCCTCTACGAGAGAGTGTTCCAATATTGGAAAATGCTCAAATTTGATCATCTCGGCAACAAGATGTATGGATATGAAGAAAAAAAGAATTTCAACTCTAAAAAATAGTACATCTTATAATAAATTATCTGGACCATCAATATTCAAGATTTTTATGTGTTTGTAAATTTGATCGATTTGTACCATTTTAGAAATTTTAAATTTCATAACTAGAGATAAAAATTGATTTTCAGGTCATTATAAGGTTTTCGAACCGAAACTATATATCCAGACAAAAGTAAAAGTTGCACATTTCCTCTATAATATAAGGAGGGCACATTGTACAAACCTCAGCTCTATAAGATGCCCACTTTATACTATATAAATAACACACACCTCTAAATAATGCCATGGATTAGAAAAGGAAACAAATATTATAAGCCATCTTGTAAAATATTATTTGGACTGTCTACTTTCAAGTTTTTATAGATCCGTTAAATGTACACTATTTTTTAATATTCAAATTCCACAACTGAAGGAGGAAATTGAATTTCAACCCATCTTAGATATTTCCAGCATCCGTATTTCATTTTCCATCAACATTTTGGAGTGAGCTTCAAATTGACCATAAGAGAAGAAATAGATTTTCAGCCCATCATAGGGGTTCCCAACATTTCCTAACAATTTTGAGTGAGCTTCAAATTTTACAACAATAGATGAAAAAGATTTTCAGCCCATCTTAGAGTTTCCCAGCATTTTCCTAGAGAGTTTTGAGGTGCGGCTTTACTTTTCTTGTATTGATTAGGAAACCGTGTTCCGTACTCATCGGGAAACTGAAACCCAAAGTCACCATCCCACCAGAAATTGCCATCGCTAATCACACAAGCCATGTCCATGACCATGACCATCCCTGATCATGCCTCCATCCCATGACCCACTTGGGGCCATGTCCAAAGGGTTGAAATACGGAGGGTTGCACTAACATCAGTTACCCAACAACTGCTTAGTGTGGTTTCTTCTACGTGGGCACTAGTTTCTTTTACATGGGCACTTGAGGAAAGTGTTTTTGATAAGTGTTTTTCACCACCAAACCTGATAAGTTTAGAAAAGAGTAAGACTGTTGCCACTTGATTTGTGCCCTATTTGAGAGTAGTAACATAAATGCACACATAAATTGACATGTCATGACAGAAAGTATTAAATAGGGTCCTTGGTTTTCTTACCCAATGCCGAGAAAGTATCCATTCCTCGATTTGAAATACTTCAATCGGTACGCACAAGAAATAGTCCAATTCAGCAGCTCTTTGCTCAATTTCTCATGGAATGAAATTTTTATCGGTACGAGTCAAGGGAATGGATCCCTTTTCGGTTTGAGCTGATATATCTCTCAATTTAAACAAGTGTCAATATTATTGTCTCTCTTTATCCATGCCAATCTTTTTCAAGCATTTGGGTTGAGCTAGTACCTTTGTCCACTAAGGCAATCTTGGGTGGTGTCATAAATCTGCACACAGGGGCTCAATAATAGTCTTAGTGATCCTTTTTTGTTTTACTTAATTTTTTACAAGTTATGAGATATTTCATGTTAGTTGCATATACGGGCTCCCATGCTGATTGTAGACGAGTATTCTAATTAGGAGATTTCCTAGAATAGATAGTACGGAATGCTTTATTAGTTTGTTAATTACAAACTCGTTTATATGCTATCTATAAAATTTATTAGAGTAATGGTGAATTTAGAATTTACTACTCCAGAAATTTTGATTATAAAATGCTCTTATATATTCAAACAATGAATCTAGATGATAAATATTTTATGTATTTTAGGAAGCATCCCTCCAAAATACACTATCAAATTTGAGAAGATTTCTTTGACTTCTTGAATAATGAATGGGTTTTAAAAGTAATTTAAAATTAGAAACATCTTTTTCAAAATTTTCAAACAAGCAATTATTAATGTAATTTTTATATTCGTACGAGCATTTTGTTGTGAAAATATTTTGCATCGAAAATTATAAGTTCGCCGTACTTTATGGTATTAAATAATCTTGTTCTAGTTTAAAGCTAGAAATAAATTGATTAAAGTGAACCAAGTGATGTTTTTAGTGGAAATGTGGAGAGATCGTTTTATGGAACTTTTAACGATTATTACATGGTTGAGCTCTATGTATTGGTTATAACAAATAGTGTTGCCTTAATTTAGAAACTCACCTACCTACCTCGACCTGTGTCGGGGGGTTCACCAATTACAATATAATAACTAGATGCTGAGTGAAGAATCCAATGATAACGGATAAAATGGTCACGACCAATTTTAGGAAACGATTTCATGGGATGCAGAGAGTTTTCAAATCTTCAAAACAAAACTTTATTACATTTACTATATTTTACAAGATGTGACAATTTCCATGAAACCACTGTACAATGTTCAGTTCATCAAATAGTTTGAATATTTGATTGATATACCATGTCCTGGGTCTAAGGTAATCACCAAGTGCCCATGAATGTCAATCTGATACATGAATAGATGAGACCCAAACCATTCTCATGTGCACTGGACCTGCCACACTTTTGATATAATAGAGTGAACAACAATATGGTTTTGTTTGTATGATTTTTAGAACTTATTGGTTTCAGTTTGACAGTGGGACACCGATCTTGCATGGACACTGACAACTGTCGTAGGTGTTCTAATACTTCACGCTTAAAATGTAATATGGCTAGATACGACAGTTCACCTATTCTTCGTAAATAAAATATTATATTGAGTAGTATATAATATAAAAAGGTATATAATGAGACTATTTACCTTTGGTACAAAGTGGTCACAATAAATTGACCATTTGATATGAAATTGTGTGGCTAGATTTATTTCATTTACCAAGCTCAAAGTACAACGAAAATTTTCTCGAACTTTGAGACACACCCAAGCTATCAGATTTCATATAAGATACTTATAAATAGTTGTGACTTGCTTGTACAAAGATGAACGGTCTCATTATATATACAATCACATATAATATGGTTCTCTTTGTGGTTTGATATGTGTAGTAGTCAAGAAAGTGGTAAACTCATAATAATAACACAATCTTAAGCAATATTAATGTTTTTATATACCCAACTGTCCTAGATGTCAACACCTATCATAGGTTTGACACGATACACTAGCAATAGGCTAGAGTGTCAGGGTAATATAGCAAGACACAAAATTCTCTAGAAGAGAGTCATCTGATATTGGAAAATGCTCCAATTTGATCATCTCAGCATCAAGATGCATGGATATGAGGACAAAAAGAATTTCTACTCCTAAAAATAGTACATTTTGTAACAAATTTTTTTTACCATCAATTTTCAAGATTTTTAAGTATTTGCAAACCTGCTCAATTTTTAACATTTTCGGAATTCTATATTACTAGAGATAAAGATAGATTTTATCCAGATAAAAGGAAACAAATATCACAAGCCATCTCGTAAAACATTATTTGGATTATCTATTTTCAAGTATTCATCGGGTTGCAAAATCTACACTATTTTTTAATCTCCGAATTCCTCGATTAGAGGGGAAAATAGATTTTCAACCCATTATAAATGTTTCCAGTATTGGTACAGCATTTTTCAATAGCATTTTGGAGTGAACTTAAAATTTGACCATAAGAGAGAAACAGATTTTCAACCCATTGTAGGGGTTCCCAGCCCTTTTGAATAATTATGGAGTGAGCTTCAAATTTTACAAATAAGAGAGAAATGTATTTTCAGCCCATCCTACGGTTTTTCAGCTGGAGGGTTTGGAGGTGTGGCTTTATTTTCTTGTATTCATCAGGAAACCCTGCTCCGTACCTATCAGGAAACTAAAACCCAAAGTCACCATCCATTGTAGATCACACTAGCCATGTCCTGACCATGGCCATCCATGATCATGCCTCCATCATGATCTATTGGAGGAGGATGTTTGGGGCCATGTACAAAGGGTTGAAGTGCGAAGGGTTTCACTAACACCAGTAACCCAAGAATTGCATAGCGTGATTTCTTCTACATGGGCACCAGTTTATTTTACATGGGCACTTGAGGATAGCATTGCATGATAAGTGTATTGACCACCAAACCTGATAAGTTTAGAAAAGAGTAAGACTGCTGCCATTTAATTTGTGCACTATTTGAGAGTAGTAACGTAAATGAACACATAAATTGACATGTCATGACAACAAGATATTGTGATGCTTCTCTCTTCACATATAAAAAAGACATTACAAACATGAATTTTTAGGAAGTACACTTTAAGCTTAAAAATGCCCTATCTTGTACCTTTTCTTCGATTCTGATCACCTGATCTACATTGTTTCAGAAGCTCCAATTTACGGTAGAAATGGATTTGCAATGATTTAAAAACTCTTGAAAATCTAGGTGAATGAATGAGTAGGCAAACTTGTCAGAAGCCTGCTGTAGAACTGCTTTTCGTAGTTCCCTTTCACGACATGCTGCTCATGTGACAGAAAAGTTCACTTGCAAATACAAGGCCAAACAACAAATCACAAAAATTAGTGAAAAGAAGAGAAAAATAAAATGCTTTTTCCCTCTCTAGAACTGTATATGGATATGGATTTTTTAATGAATATAACTCTCAATCCCAATTAGCTGGGAAATGGCTTTAACAATGATGATAACTCTCTAGAACTGTATTTTGCACCGACTACAAAGGGTGACCGAAGACTCTAAGGCATGATGTGGGAATTCAATGTGTAGTTGTTTGCCTCTCCTTGCATTTAAATAAGGAGGAGATTACTATACTTAGATTCACAATTGCAATCCAAATTAATGTGTGGATAACACCTTATTAATGATATCCACCAAAATTAAAAAGAAGAGATAGCATATAATTCGTTTATCCCATATTTAGTAAAATTGGCGTGGGCATGCTAATTTGACCTGGAACTATTTATTGATAATTAAACATTTCACATTAATTAGTAATGATCCAAAGAAAATGAAAGTATAGAATCTATGGTCATTATCTCGCTTCTGAATATATCTATTATTCTTATCTCATCACCGGAAAAAAAAAAGGGATAGGTGTCATGAGAGGGAGGGGCCAATCATGGCCATGTAGTTGATTGGCTAGCCGATCATGTCCATGGATATATATTTTTGAATGGTGATAAGTACTCACTATATTTCTAAAGGTTTGTCACTCTCTCCCTCTCTTTTATTTTGTCCCTTAAGCTTTTTCACCGTAGTGACAAATATCGGTCTGGGAGCAGGTGGAGGGTTTGGACCTTTAAAGTTTATCAGTAACCTTAAATAAAGTGATTTGTCTTATTTAATAGAATAATTGGGGTGTGCCTGTCAGTTTGTAAGTCTTTCTTGATTTTCAAGGCTTTTAGTTTATGAAGCACATTGCTAATCATTAAATCTCTATTTCTACCTCACATCCATAAATTTAGAGTTCAAATCTTTGAAGTTTATCAAAAAACCCCAAATAAAGTCATATATATACGGCTTTGGGTGCAGGTGGCGGGTTTGAACCTTTGAAGTTCATCAAGTACCCTAAATGAAATTGTCTGTCATATTTAATAGAAGTACTGCAAGGAGTCTATCAATTTATAAGTCTTTCTTGATTTTTGAGGCATCTAGTTTATGAAACACATTTCTTATCATTAAATCGTTATTTGCGCCTCACATCTATAAATTTAGAGTTTGAACATTTGATTTTCTTCAAAAGCCCAAAATAAAGTTATGTTTGATTTAATAAAAGTATTGCAATGAGTGTATCAGTTTGTAAGTCTTTCCTAATTTTTCAGGCATTTAGTTAGTGAAATACATCTCCAATCATTATAACTCTATTTCTGTCTCACATTTATAAATTTAGAAGAATGGCAAATCTATCAAAATAACCTTAGGAACAGCTACTTAACACTTTACCCATTTATCAAAATACCCCGAAAATTTTAACTTCTATAATTCATGATTGGTATCGTTTGGTGGGATCTTTTTAAATTCAATTAAAAGAAATGGGCAAAATGTTAAATAGTTCATCGCTTGGAGAATTTAAATAAAATTTCTTTGAAGAATTGAAATAAACAATTAAAAAATTCACTTTTTTTACTCATAATATCAAATTGTTGATTTTTTAAAATTATTAAAACAAAACCATGAAGATGCGCCATTTGAGAAACAAGTTTTAGGGAAGATATATATTTAACTGAGAGTATTTAGAGAAAACAAAATTGTTTTCTTATATAGAACCATGCAGTATTTCTAGAAAGCAAAATTTATTACTAGCTTTAAACAAGAACAAGATTATGTAATACTACAAAATATGGTGAACTTATAAGTTTCTACTCAAAATATTTTCACAACAAAATGCCCGTACAAATATAAAAACTACATTAATAATAGCATGTTTGAAAATTTTAGAAAAGATATATTTGGTTTTAATTACTTTTAAACCCAATCATTAACGATAAGTCAAAATGATCTTTTTAAATTTCAAATTGCATTCTAGAGGGATTTTTTGGGGTAGTTAAATTTGGAGGAATTTTGAAAAGATAAAGATACGCTTCTTAAAATAAATAAAATATTTCTAGTCAAGTGCCACTTTTTTAATGTATAAGAGCATTTTATAATCAAAAGTTCTAGAGTAATAAATTATAAATTCACCATTACTCTAATAATTTTTATTTAGTTTATAATTGAAAAAAAATAATCGAGATCACTTACTATCCATTCTAATAAATCTCGTGATTAGAATAGTTTGCCATCTAGCATGGAAACCCATATGCAACTAACATGGAATATGCCATTTGTAGGAGGTTAGTAAAACAAAAAAGAACGACAACATGAAATATCTCATGATTTGTAGGAAACTAAGTAAAACAAAAAAGGATGTCCAAGACTATTATTGAATCCCTGTGTGCCATATTTATAACAGCACCAAGGATTGCCTTAATTGACAAACATACCAGATCAACCCAAATTCTTGAGAAAGAGTGGCATGAATATAATATTGACACTTGCCTTAATTAGAGACACATGAGCTCAAACCAAACCCCAACATGGATCCATTCCCTTGACTCATACGGATGAAAATTTCACTCCGGAGAAATTAAGCAAAAAGCTACTTATTTGGCCTATTTCTTACGCATACCAATTGAAGTATTTCGAATCAAGAAATAGATACTTTCTTGACATGGGGTAGAAAACCCAAGAATCTTTTTTAATACAACTAATCCTTTTTTGGAACAATTGCATAAGAGAGCAACAGATAGGAAGAGTGCCTAGTGACTACTTTCATGGAGCTTTGTCTATTGGTTATAACAACTTAGTATTGCCTTAATTTAAAAACTTACCTATCTACCCTCGACCCGTGGGGAGGGGTCGACCAATTACACGGTAACAACTAGAAGCCGAGTGAAGAATCCATTGATAACGGATAAAATGGTTGTGACAAATTTTAGAAAACACTTTAATGGGATGCAGAGAGTTTTCAAAGCTTTGAAACAAGAGCTGGTTCCATTTACTATATTTTACAAGATGTGGCAATTTCTAATAACCACTGTAGGCCGTTGATTTTCATCAAATGGTTTAAATCTTTTGATGCTATACCCTGGGTCTAAGGTAATCACCAAGTGCTCATGAATATGAATCTCGTCACACATGAATAGATGGGAACCAAACCATTCGCATGAGCACTGGACCTGCCAAACTTCGGATATAATAGAGTGAATGACAATATGGTTTTGTTTGTATGGTTTTCAGAACTTATAGCTTTCAGCTTGACAGTGGAATACCAATCTTGGATGGACACTGACAAATGTGTTAGTGTCCATTGAGTGTCATAGATGTCTAATCTTCCTGCTTAAAATGTAATATGGCTAGACACGACAGTGCAACTATTCTTTGCAAATAAAATATTTTATTGAGTAGCACGTATAAAATAATCCTCTTTGAGGTTGAGCCCACATTATAGCGGCTCTATGTGTGGGGAGATGAAAGAGAGGTGCAGAGTGGCTCCATGCACAGCGGGCAACTAGAGATACGTGTAGAGAGAGAAATATGGGGCCACAAGGACTGTGGCTCTGTTGTTCACGCGTACATAGAGATGAGATAGAGATGGCCCCGTAGAGACAACAGTTCTGGGGTGAACACACACGCGGAGACGAGAGAGAGAGACAGGTCCACAGAGACAGCAGCTCCGGGGTGAACGTACACATGGAGACGAGAGAGAGATGGGGTCGCAGAGACAAAGGCTCTGGGGTAAACGTGCACACAAAGACGATAGAGATATGAGGTTGTAGAGACAATGGCTTCAGGATGAACGCGCACGCGGAGACGAGATAGAGACGGGGTCGCAGAGACGGCTGCTCTAGGACTTACGCACACGCAAAGATGAGCAGGAGAGAGAAGGGGGTAAGGGAGAAGAGACGGGGCTACAGGTTTGCTGCGTGCCCGAGGTGCTGTGCAACATAGAGTAGAGAGAAAGGGAGGAAGGACAGGGCCTCAGGTAGCTACGACTCCGGGATGCGGTGTAGGGAAGAAGGGGTTAGATAGAGAAAGAAGAATGAAAGAGAAGGGAAAGAGGAGAAAGCGTGGGTCTCAGGTAGCTACGACTCCGGGATGCTGTGTAGGGAAGAAGGGGTTAGATAGAGAAAGAAGAATGAAAGAGAAGGGAAAGAGGAGAGAGCGTGGGTTACGAGTAGTTTCTCTCTACCAAATTTTTCTCTCTCCTCACCACTTAATCACACACTTAGAAGAAAAATAGCAAATGCTACAATTTTATTAAGAAATGATCAAGCGTTTTTCAATTTTTTTCAACTTACTTCAAGCCATGTACAAATGACTTGGGTTTCTTTATATAGAGCAACAACTAAACATGGGTGGAAAGCTAAAAAGTACCCAAATTGTGGAAAATTACAATTAAATGGAATTAAAATAAAATCCCATTTTTGGACGTAATGAGCAAAATACCCATTCTATCTTTTAAGCAAATGACAAAACCATCCCTCCATGATGGGCTTCTTTCCATGGCTAGAATTCGAGAGATTTTTTGGACGCATGCAGCAAAAATTCAGGCGATCAATCATTGTAGAATTGATGCTTGATCTATCATGAACATTTTGATGCCCTTTGATTGTCTTGAAACAAACTTTTCATAATGGCTCAAAACTCCCGACAAGTCCATGAACTTCGACCACCATGGCCCTAGAATTGATTAAGATTTTCATCAGCACTCCAAAAGGTCACCTGTCAAATTTTATCGCGATCAGATATGTCTATGGCAATAAACACAAAGAAACAATTTCAAAAAAATTAGCCTCTAGAACCCTGAAATGGACCCCGTAACTAGAGCTATAGTTTTGGTACGTCAAACAGTAGTGGGACTACTGCCATTAGATCCGACATGGTCGAAAATCCCTATGGGTCAAGTTTCGGCTTAATCGGGCACTCCAGAACAAAGTTATGGGTAAAATACCGAAAAGGGGTAGGCCGCACACTATTCTCGTGTGGCCACCCTGTACCAAAATATCATTAAAGGTGGATGTTTTCACAGTCACAGTCAGTGACTTTCAGGGCCCATATCTCACTCAATTCGAGTTGGATCCCCCTCAAATTTTGTGAGCTTGTTCGTCTCATCGAGACGAGCGTTTCGATAGGTGGTACGCTCCGTGATGATGCCCGAGCAAGGAGAAAAACTAGAAAGAAGTTGCTGATCTGTGAAGAAAATTGCAAAAAATTCAACAGCAGCACGCCTCACTCGAGTGGCAAAATTATTGCTCGTGTACCCAATCGATACGAAATCAATTGCATTATGTGCGTAAGGTCTGTGGCTATCTCAGGTCCAAACCTTACATACGATGAACGATTGAATTTCACACACGAAGGTGTCGAAGCTGCTGTAAATTCCGGCCGCCGGATTTCAAGTTTTCGGCCAACAACTCAAGACAAAAAAATCTTTATCCGGACATGAAATCGAGTTGTGTTTCCTGCGACGTGATCGTGATGGGATGCTCAGTGTGATTCAGCAAAGAAACTGAAGAAAAAACATCAAGAAACGAGCATATAATCGATCCAAAGTTTTCAAGATTTAAGCAAATTTCAAGTTTCATGATCATGGCTTTAGAACATGATTCATGGCTTTAGAACATGATTCATGATTAGAAGTTGGTATCAAATCGACTGCCATGCCGATCCCTACAAGAAAACCATTATCTTTCAATCAAATGGGCATCAAAGCAACCCCCGATCAGTCAAGAAAGATCATGCAAGTTCTCGAGCAGCAGCAAAGACTGTTTTCAAATTCCACACATTGTTAGGTAGGGGCAAAACAGTCATTTTGCCCTAATTTTTAGAATTTCTTTTAATTCAATTAAATTATAATTATCTTCAATTCTAGGTAGTTTTTGGGTGTCCACCCATGTTTTGGCCCAATTCTATATAAACGTGCAAAGCTTCATTGTGAACGGACCTTCGTTTCATTTCTTCCATCAATCAATAAAGTTTCGATTTTTGCTTAAGCTCGTGGGTGCGTCCATCAATCAATAAAGTTTCGATTTTTTGCTTAAGCTCGTGGGTGCGTCGGTACCCCTTGGTAAGGTAACTTTCTCTCTCCTCCTCTCTATCTCTCTTTTTCTTTGTCTCCTTCTCATTTTTATCTCTTTTTCACTCTCTTCTTCTCATTCTCTCTCTCTTTCTCTCTCTTCTTATATCTATCTCTCTTTCTTTCTTCTTCTAATCTCTATCTCTCTTTCTCTCTTCTTCTCGTCTCTATCTCTCTTTCTCTCTCTTCTTCTCATCTTTGTCTCTTTTTCTCTATCTTCTTCTCGTCTCTATCTATCTTTCTTTCTCTTCTTCTCATCTCTATCTCACTTTCTCTCTCTTCTTCTTGTCTCTATCTCTCTTTCTCTCTCTTCTTCTTCTAACACAACCAACGATGCCCAGCACTGCTTGTGTCCTCTCTTTCCTCTTCTCCTAACACATCCGACGATGCCCAGCGTCGCCTGTGTACTCTCTTTCCTCTTCTCCTAACACAGTCGGCGATGTCTAATGCCGCCTATGTCCTCTCCTTCCTCTTCTCCTAACACAGCAGGTGATGCCTTGTGTCGCCTGTGTCCTCTCTTTTCTCTCCTCTTAACACAGCTGGAAATGCCCAGCACTGCCTGTGTCCTCTCTTTCCTCTTCTTCTAACTCAGCCGGCGATGCCTAGCACCGCCTATGTCCTCTCTTTCCTCTTCTCCTAACACAGCCAGCAATGCTTAGATCCGCTTGAGTCATCTCTCTCATCTTCTTCTAACACAACTGGTGATGCTTAACGACGTCCGTGTCCTCTCTCCCTTCCTTCTCTTTCTCATATTATTTCTATTCTCTTCTTATACTCTTATGTTATTTCTTATTCTCCCTCTATGATCTCTATCTTTTCCGTTATTCCTTCGTTTGATTAAATATGAGTTACGATTAGCCTTCCATAGTAGTCCTATCATTTAGTAATAATATTGTTGTACCAGTTAGAGTTACTGTGCCCGTTTTATCGCAACGACGGACTAACCATTGTGTCTAGCTAGTCAGTATTGGTATTGTTGTCTAGTAGTAATTCTGTTGAGCCGGTCTGGGTTACCAAGCCAGTTTTACTGCTATGCCAAGTCAATTACCTGCCACCTTAGTCACTATGTTGATCTCCCAGCTTGGTCAAATTACCCTCTCGCCCATCTTTCTTCTCTCATAATTCTCTTCTTCTTTTCGAATGTGCATGCTTGTAAACGTTCACCCAAAGGCAAGGTGAGGTCTATTGACCCACCTGTCTTAAAATATTTTCCATATGTGTGTGATTGCAGAAAATAGGATAATACTGGTCAAGGGAGGCGATTCCGGACCAATTTTACTACTGGGGGGGCTTTCTTCATGATCTAAGAGGGAGCCTACGTCAGCTTGCCTGAGTAGGTCTCGAACCCACCTTAAATTCATCTGTCATGGGTTAGTAATACGTGCCCTTGTTCTCGAACAAGATTTTCGAGAGAGCGATCTCATGTCCTGGGTAGCCTAGAACCCGAGACACGTGCCTCCAGATCATCCAGATCCGGAGGGCAAGATCGAGGCACCTAACCAGCTTGGCGACTCCACTGGGGACTTACTACCCCTTAGTCGGATCATACTTTTTTTGCTAGTTTCTCCTTTCTGTTTTTCTGTTTTCACACATCACTTATGGCTTGCATGTTTTGTAACTCATTTATCCAGATTGGGACTTTCTCTTCCCCGCATGCGAGAGTGTCCTCAAGGAACAAGTTCCTCCAACTTCATTCCAAACCTTCCTCTTGAGCAAAGACCCCATGTCTAGCTCCCAGGTCTTAACCTGGATTGGTGTGAGGTGGGAAGTAAAGGTCCCTCACTCCCCATCTCCTAGCTCTGGTGGAACCTCCACCAAGGCCCCTTGCATTGGCAGCACATGTGTTGCCACACACAACATGCACCCTGCCATGGACAAGTCACTAGTCGGTCGTATTGTCGAGGTATGCCGAAAGGCTGTCCAGTCCCTCTCTACAAAAGGCAAGCAAGTTGTCATTGCTTTTGTGGGTCGCCGCAATGCTACCCCCCACATTCCTGCACCACCATGAGTCTCTTTTCCTAGAGGCTTGACACATAGAGGAGGAGACCCTGAGGCCTCCACCTCTTGCACACACCAAAAGGGTCGTGGGTCATCCACCCGAGCCACACCTCGGGGCAGCCCATATGTTACCTCGAGTCAGTGTCCAGGATCAGACCTTCTAAGGCCAGATCCTATACGCAGGAGACAATCTTCTCGTCCTCCTACTCACACAAAAGTGCACCCTGTAAGGGGCAGGCCTCCACCTGTTCTCTTGCAGAAACTTGCTCGCAGTTCTCTGCCTCCTAAGGCCAGATCACTTGCTCGAGCTCAAGCCGACCCCTAGGTCACTCGTGACCCTTCTTCGAGGAACCCACACATGTCATCTTCACAGATATCCCCTCTCCTTCGAGTCAAGTGTTCTCATGAGTCAACCCTACTTTTTCCTGCTCCTCTATCCTCGAGCAAGCACCTCTGCCCATGGTACTCGAAGACCTTCCCCAAGAGTACCATCCTGAACCAGCCATGTCATTTCGGTCTTTTCTCTAGAGCCTATAAGAGAGCTCGGGGAAAAGACCTGATGGAAGATCATGTCCTTCATCTTCCCTGGCCTAAGATGACTCTAGGCCCTAGCCGTCATCTTTTGCCACACCTGATTGAGACAACTCTCTCTTGTGCAAGAAGCGCTGACTAGTCGTAGTCTCGATTATAGTTTTGGCGCGACGTCCATCAAAACCTCAAAGTTAAACGTGATAGAAATCTACAAATTCTGACTAAGGAAGTGACCAAGGCAGCCGAGGCAACCACCTCTCACGACCCTCTGCACCTGAATCCCTTCTACTCTCTTCAGATGACAGAGCCTGAAGACGAGCTCCATGAGCTCTGCATTGTGGTTAGTGTTATAGAAGATGACCTAACCACTCAGCAGCCACGGTCCTAAGACCGTTGAGAATCGGTCCTCACACGATCAACATACAAGAGTCGAGCCCAGTCAGTCGGGGCATGCTGATCCCTTGCTGACCGATTTACCCTGCACGACCCGTCAAGTTTGCAAGCCCTCTACTACAACTAATGCTAATCTCTCTGAAGAAACAGTCAACCTAATGGTCGTAAACAAGCCTGGCGACTCGCAGAAAGATTGCATGAAAAAATTCAAAGATATGGTGCACACAAAGATGGAGAAGATTGATCGTATAGACGCCGCTCGACAATCAACTAATGATGACGTCAATTCCCACCACTCAGATTGTGTACCTCCATGGCAGCCCCTTTCCTCTGACTCACAAGAGAATTCTGTCCCTCACCCCATCTCTCAGGCAGACATTGATGCTATAGTAACCTACAGCCTAAAGAACAGACAAATTCTGGTGATATAGGGTGCAATGCCTTATCAAAAGCCATACCCTTCATACATTGACCAGGTCCCATTCCCCATAGATTACAAGAAGGGAAAGTTTCCTCTGTTCAACGGAACCACATCCCTGAACTAGCATATTGCCCACTTCCAGGCAGCATCTCGAGAAACAACGGATGATGAGAGACTTCTTCTCCACCAGTTTGTTGAAACCCTTGACGGCCCAACCTTTCAGTGGTATGCTCGGCTTCTTCCAAACTCAGTGCATACATGGGAGGAAATGGAGAAATTGTTCCACCAACGTTTCTATGAGGTCGAAAGAGAGGTTCAAACCATTGAACTTCTCACCCTGACTCAAGACCCGATGAGCCCGTGGACCAGTTCATATGAAGATGGAGAAATTTAGCCGCTCGTCAACCCAATCCTATGACTGAGAAGGAAGCAATTCAAACTTGTATGCGGAACATGCGACCTAAAACTGCTCTACATGTCGAGGCCTCTAATCCGACTCCCATGTCAGAGCTGATTTCTAAATCAGTCCACATAGAAAGCCTGTCACGCCACCACAACGGGTCACGACAATAGCCTGCAAGCTCTCGAAATAACCAGGACAATGATAGCTCTTGGACTAACACCCGAGGCAGCCAACAAAAAGGAGTGATCAGTGCAGCCGTCGCAGTCATTGATCAAAGAAGGCTCCCTTCCAAACTTTTGACCTCTCCAAAGGGGTGAGCACAATAAAAAAAACGTCCCTGGCAGGCAAGCAACAACAGTCGTACAATCGAGTACGTCCGCCGACGAATCTTAATTGGGATGATTCTTTTACCAAGCATAGGAACAAGGTCTACCCCTTTGAGAAGGAATGGGTCCCTGCACTGTTTCGGTTATTATTGGAACAAAATATGATCAAGCTTCTAGAAGTTAAGTTCCTTGAGCAAGCTGGACTCGATACTCAGGCAAATTATTGGACCTATCATCGAAGGATCAATCATCCCACAGATGACTGCTTCAGGCTAAAAGATATTATCGAGGCCCTGATTCAGAAGGGTCAGATCAAGCTTGAAGGCTTAAAGAAGGCATTCAAAGAATCAAAAGCCCCCCATGCAGTAACCATCCAAGAGGAAGACGAAGCCCCTGTTATCCTTTACACCTTCTTTATTATAATGCTTCAAGAATGCGTAGTTACCCTAAAACCGGCAAGGCAGCCTCGACGCCTTGCTCAAGGGACTGAGGACCGTTCGTGCCCGTACCACCAGATATGGAGCCACTACTTGTGGGAATGCACCAGTTTCCATGATATATTCACAAAGAAAATGCGAGAATGTCAAGAGTTTTACATCGTCTCAGTAAGTAATCCCCAAGCCACTGCTCCACTAGCGCAAGAGGATCTCCCAACGTAAGAACTTCTTAATAATGATTCAGGCTCGGCTGAACCCTCAACTTCCAAGCCATGGATAGTCCACCATGGGCGAAGTATTCTCAAGTCCTTAAGCAGAGAAGTAGTTCACAAAGTTAGGGTTGTTCACAAGCCTAGCGAGACGAATCAAGCGCTACCTCAGAAAACTAGAAAGAGACAGGCACCAAGGGCTACTTGCTCATTAAACAAGACAGCTCAACCACCAGTTGAGCAACAATTTCTAAGACCCCTTCCCCCACTGCCAACTTTACTGGACTTTATCCCTAACACGGTCCTTCTTCCTTCCCCGTCTCATCGAGCAGACCCCCCAAAGCACGTCCAATTAGGGTGACAACATTAAAATCACTCCCCAACGGTCTAAGCAAGGGAGCGACCTAAACGATCCCCTGCACATGTCCAATTCTGATGATGATGTACAAAGCTGCCCAGGTCGGTCTAATGAGGGGAATGACCTTAAAATCCGCCACTTTCTGAGCCTTCTCCTTCTTCTTCTTCTGCTTCTCATCCTTCCTCTTCTATGTCTCTTGCAAGTACAACCTTGACATGTTTGGATTTCAAGGCTCTCGATAGAGAACCTGAGGGATCAAATAGAACTAAGACGCAATGGAAGCATTTGAAAAAGACGCTATCCCAGACAGCAGGATTCTTAACAGTTGCTAATGCTCTGGCAGCAAAAGCTAAAGCAGAGCCACCTACTTCAATGAAGCACAAAAAGTCAAAATCAAAGAAACCCTAGTGGCCCCCTTAGCCTGACTTTGAGTAGAGACTGAGAGAATCAAGAGGACAAAGCTTCTACTTTCAAGAAGCTTGCCACGTGGTGCAAGTTTGTGAAGTACCAGCCATCGCGGGGCATACACTGCAGTCACCCGTGCAAAGACGATGTGATTCGTACGAGAACACTTCTTACACATCAGTTGCTAAATCCCATATCCCCCTTAATTTTCAAGACAAGCTCCTGCAACCTGATATGCTTTCCATGTTTGAGGAGAACCCCTCTGTTCCTTGGTTCGATAAAGGTGCAGAAATCACGACCTACTCTGGCGCCCTATTGGATGTAAGGATGCCAAGTTCGTGGGTCTCTGCACTTGAGGTTGAAGAAAAGACCTCTGAAAACAGTGAGGAAGAGTTGCAAGAGGCTCCAGAAGAATGGGAAGAAGACGGTCAAGCTACTACTGACGAGCTCAAAGAAATAAATCTAGGAGATGAAGCCGACCCTAGGCCTTCTTTTATCTCGACAAATATGTCGCCAGAGGAAAAAGAAAATTTCACTACTTTCTTGCCAGCAAACCGCGATGCCTTTGCTTGGCATTATCATGGGATACCTATTTTAGACCCTAAAGTTACCGTTCACCGTCTCAGCATTGATCCGACTGTCAAACCTGTTAAGTAGAAATCAAGAAGGTTCTGGTCTGACCTTGAAATGCAGATAAATGTCGAAGTAACCAAACTTAGACAAGCAAGCTTCATTTGTGAGGTCAAGTACCCAAAATGGCTAGTAAATGTTGTTCCAGTCAAGAAGAAGAATGGCCAAATCAGGGTTTGCATTGACTTTCGCGACTTAAATACTGCCAGTCCCAAGGATGACTTCCTGTTGCGATTCACCGAGATGCTCATCGATTCTATGACTCACTATCAAATATTTTCCTTCATGGATGGATACTCCGAGTATAATCGGATGCAAATGGTGCCCGAAGATGAGGAATCCACTGCATTCCTAACTTCAAAAGGGGTCTTTTATTACACAATGATGCCTTTTGGATTAAAGAATGCTGATGCCACATACCAAAGAGAGATGACGACCATCTTCCAAGACATGATGCACAAAGACGTTGAGTGTTATATGATGATCTGATCATAAAATCCGAAGAGAAGGATGCTCACATGAGAGACCTTGAAAATGTGTTCAAGCGACTACTCGTTCATCAACTTAAAATGAACCCATTGAAATGTGCTTTTGGCTTGCGTTCAGGAAAGTTCTTGGGATTCATTGTCAGACATCGAGGGCTTCAAGTTGAGCAAGTCAAGATTAGGGCAATCCAAGAAATATTGTCACCAACTACACTGTGAGAACTACGTTCTCTTCAAGGACAGCTAGCATACATCCGCAGGTTCATCTCAAATCTCACAGGTCACTATAAACCCTTTACACACCTGTTAAAGAAGGATACTTCGTTCATTTGGAATGAAGCATGTCAAGCAACTCTTGATGACATCAAACAATATTTACTCAACCCACCAGTACTCTCTACACCATCGCTGGGAAAACCTCTCATCCTATACGTGACCGCTCCTGACGAGTCACTTGAGGCATTGTTGGCAAAAAACAATGACGAAGGAAAAGAAACGGCACTATATTATCTCAGCTGAAGGACGCAGGGGGCCAAGAAGAATTATCCCCCTATAGAAAAGATGTGCCTTGCTCTGATCTTCACAGTATAAAAGCTTCGTCATTATTTACTTGGTCATGAAGTGAAACTTATATCAAAGGCAGATGCCTAGCTAAGTGGGCATTATTGCTGATGGGGTTTCACATCACGTATGTCCCACAAAAGGCCATCAAGGGTCAGGCCTTGGCTGATTTTCTCGCAGCACACCCCGTACTAATGGAATCTTCATTGTCGAGAGACCTCCCTGATAAAGAAGTGTTTTGTGCTGACCTTTCTCATGCGTGGGAGTTGTACTTCGACAGAGCTTTCCAATTGGACCAAGGAGGTGCCAAAATAGTATTCCCGACTCCGAAAGGAGTAGTATTGTCACTTTATTTCTCTCTCGCTCAGGCCGGTTCTCATAATGAAGCCAAATATTAGGCCCTTATAATCGGGTTGGAGATAGCCTTCGACCTTGACTTGGAACAGCTTAAGATATATGGCGACTCTGAGTTGGTTATCCGACAGCTCAAAGAGATCTATGACGTGAGAAAAGACACTCTCAAGCCTTATATGATACTGCAAAATCATATATGGCCCAATTAGAGGTCGTGTCCCTGAGTCACATCCCTAAGAGGTTAAACTCACGAGCTGACGCACTTGCAAAAGTTGGCGCTACAATTCAATTATCTTCATCAGGACCCACGCTTGTCTGGGTGGCAGAATGGAGACACAATGAACTAAGAATCGGGATACACGTGGATGATGTGAGAAATATCTTCCGTGGATGCCCTTGTTATCCATTCAAAGCACTTCTATGAACTAAATAAGTAATTGAGACTGAATAAGAAATGGCATAGAGTCAAGGACCTAAAATCCAAAACCAGCAACTGAAGTTCTTCGTTCCAATATGCATGGAAATTAAACAGGTAGAAGATTGGAGAGAGCCCGTCACTAGTTTTCTAAAACATGGCAGGCTCCATAAAGATCGTGCCTAGCGCACCAGTGTACGTCGAATGTCTACCAAGTATACCCTCCTTGACGGAGATGCTCTTTTTAAATGGTCATTTGGCAATATTCTTCTTAGATGTGTGGACATGCACGAGGAAAATAAAGTGTTAAAAGAGGTACACTCAGGGATTTTTGGGCCACACCAATCTGGTCCTAAGCTCTATGAGGGGATACACAAATTGGGGTATTATTGGCCTTCCATGATTGCTGATTCCTTAAACTATGTTAAAAAGTATAAGGTGTGTCAAATCCATTCAAGCCTTGTTCACCAGCGTCTAGAACCCTTACATCCTATGGAGCTGTCATGGTCCTTCTCACAATGGGGTATGGACATTGTAGGGCCTATTGACTCTCCTTCGGCAATGGGTCATGTCTTTAATTTAGCTGCAACAGATTATTTCTCTAAGTGGGCTGAAGTGGTTCCCATTAAGCAAGTCCCTGGGACAACAGTAGCCAACTTCGTGCGACATCACATTATATACCGGTTTAGGGTGCCTGACCGGATTATCTCTGATAATGGCCCCCAATTTCGTAGTCATCATATTGATCACTTGTTTAATCAGTTCGGCTTTGAATGGAAGTACTCGACTATGTGTCAGCCTCGAGCCAACCGATTAGCTGAGGCTTTCAATAAAACCCTATGCAACATTTTACTAAAATCTGTATCAAAGATGAAGAGGAACTAGCACGAAAATCTTCCTGCAGCCTTGTGGGCTTATCGCACTATTACAAGACATGCTACTGATTCCACTCCTTATTCTCTGGTCTATGGGGGTGAAGCAGTTTTACCTCTAGAAATTCAAATCCCTTCACTGCGTGTCGCTTTACATCAGGGACTAAATGAAGATGAGAGAGTCAAACTTTGATATCAAGAATTGTATGCACTTGACGAAAAGAGGTTAGAGGCTCAGCAGAACCTCGAACTCAAAGAATGGGAGAATGAAGAGAGCTTTTGACAAATCAGTCAAAGTCTACTCATCCGCCCAAGGGAATATAGTTCTAGCCTTCAAAAGGCCGATTGTCATGCATGGACGTCGTAAAGGGAGTTTGAACCCAAATGGGAAGGTCCCTTTATAGTCAAGAAGGTCTCCCCAAATGGAGCTTACATTTTGGCACACCCTGATAGGGAGGAGGCAGTGTCCCCTATCAACAGGCAATACCTAAAGAAGTACTATACGCGATGCATATTCAAGAAAAAGAGACTCAACACAAAGCAAGTGTCACTATCCGAACAAATTCTAACTCTTTTTCTTGCAGTAAAAATGAGCTACAAGTTACAAGCCAAAAAACCCATTATTAGGGAGGTTACACGTCTCTTGCATCTGAGGATAAGAGGACGGTTACAAACCAAAACCCACAGTATTGCTCCTGCATCTGAGGATAAGAGGACGGTTACAGGCTAAAGAAACACCCTCATCACGAAGAAGAAGCAAAACCACTTGGAGTGTCAGCTTCAATTCATCTGACAAGTATCTTCAAAGAGGATGATTAAACCAAAAGAAGAAGCCAACCATTTCTGAGTCAGCTTCAATTCATCTGACGAGTATATCAAACATACAAAGCAGACTTCTCTAACAAGGAACTGACCTATGATGGAGAGCATACCCTGTTCACATTGGATGCCATTCCACAAAATAACATGGACTTCACAGTCATCATAAGCCAAGCCTTAGCACTTGTCAACACCATTTGCCTACCCAAGTCAGTGTTGTGCGTTATAATTTCCGTACATGGCTCAGCACCGTGCACAACAGTTCCAACATATGACTCACTGCCACATGTGAGCCATGCCGCGCACATCATGATGCCGATAAGCACCATCTGACACCAGCGCTGGCTGTATCTTCCAAAGTCTAACGCCACCTATGCTGCTAACTCCCAGTGCCGGCTGCCATTCTCGAGGACCAATGCCGGCTGTGTTTCTAAAAAGGTAAACGACGGCTGCGTTTTAATGCCTATCATCGACCACGTATCCTAAAGGCTAGCGTCGGTTATGCTCCTAAGGCCCTTCGCCGACTGCATATCCAGGGTCAGCATCGGCCATGCTTTAAGGTCTCTCGTCGCCATGACTGCTCACCTCCTGGTCTCTCTCCGTTTTCCACGAGTCTCCTTGATTCCTGAGTCCCCTCGTTTTCTGGCCAAAGTCCCTTCGCCTCCCCGACGGTTGCATAATTTCCAAGTGCAACAATCCACCTCTAGCGACGGTTTGTCCTCCCCTAACCCTTTTGTTTCTCATCAGAACTCCCCTTTCGTTGTTGGAAAACCTCTCCAAACTTCGCCCAAGTTACCAGGAAACCACGCACACCTGCCAAAAAACTGCTAAAGCTAGTAGAAGGCCCTGCACAGCCCACTGCTGCAACTCCCGCTTTCTTCTTCCTTCGTCAGAACCCTCAAGAATCACGGTCTGAGTTCTCTGTTTCCCGGTGAACTCCTCCTCTTAATGCCAACTCCTGCAACTCCAGAAAATTTCATCCTTCCCTGGTGGCTGGTTCTTCCCCTTAGCCGCACCAGTCCTTCGGCACCGGGGAACTCCCGCTAACTTTACTGGAACCTCTTGAGTGTTTACCAAAACTCCTGCTGGAAATCTCTCACTGATTAATTTTTTCACCTTAAATTTTTTTTTTTTTTACCTTCAGTGAAAATGGGGGTCTTACCCCATTCTTATAGCCAAGGCTTTCTTAAAAGCCCTTGCAAACTGGGAATCCCAGCCACATCTAGGGAGGCCATACGCCAATGCGCCGGTCCAGGTCGGGTTCTGTCTTGAGGCCCAAGGCAAGTTTTACCGCCACATGAAATCCCATTCCAAAAGAAGTCAGGACCGAGTCGAGCTCGGGTCGGAGCCCAAATACTAATCCACACCTAGCGTCGGCTATGTTATCTAAAAGACACTACGTCGGTAGTGTTGTTGGTGACCTCAGTATCAGCTATGTTAGTAACTTCAGCGCCAGCTGTGTGCTCAACGACACAGTGCCGGCTGTGTGCTCAGCGACCCAGTGCCGGCTGTGTGCTCAGTGACCCAGTGCCGACTGTGTTCAAGAAATAGCACGGGCTGTCCTCAGTGTCGGCTGTGTTTTTAACAACTCCAGCATCGGTTGACTGGTCAAAGAAACAGTGTTGGCTGTTCTCATTGCTGGATGTGTTTTCAAAAAGGCTCAGCACTTGTCTATTGTTCAAGAGGTGATGGTCGTTGCGCCTGCTGCCGGCTGCGTTTTAAAACGGTATATTGTCTGACACCCTAGGCCAAAGCCGTGTGTGTCCTACTACTGTTATCCCCGATCAAGTTGCTCCTTGAATGTGACTTATTATTCCCGGCAAAGTGGTACCCAGATCGTTAGAATTCAGCCATGACTTCTCATCCCCAGTAGGAGAGTCATACTCGTACTGCAGATTTTTTATCCCCAGTGGAGTTATGGTCATTTTTACTGTTGCAACCCCCAGTAGTCTGTCTCATACCTAGTCATTCTATCCTCAATGATATGAAGGACCCACATTTGTCCCCTTTTCCTGAATGAATTCGGCCTTCCCACCGGAACCTCTTGCTGGCTTTAAACATTTTATCCTCAGGGAGTCACACTTGCCCTCTCAAACCCCAAGCAAAGTTTACCACTCCTCGTAGGGCCACCATCTCCATCTAAAAAGCTCGCTACTGGTGTATAGCATTATTTTATCCCCAAGGGGTTAGATTGTTATCCAAGGACCTACCCCTATGGAGCTTTACCTAAGTGGCGACCCACATAATGGTTCGTGCTGCATGACCTTAAACTGCATAGCCTTGGTCCATATCGCATGACCTTAAACTGCACAGTCTTGGTCTGTGCTGCATGACCTTAAACTGCACAGCTTCGGTCCATGCTACATGACCTTAAACATTACAGCCTTGGTCTAGGTGCACGATCTTAAATGGCACGGTTGAAACTATATGACCTTAAATTGTAACGAAGGTCTGGGTGCACGACCTTAAATTGCGCGGTCCAAACTATAGGCTTGGCGCATGACCTTAAATGGCACGGTCCAAACAATATGACCTTAAACTGTAGCGAAGGTCTAGTTGCATGACCCTAAACTGCACGGTCCAAACTATATGACTTTAAAACATAGTACACGTCCTGGCTGCATGACGTTAAAAGGTTTCATATTACAATCCAAACTATATGACCATAAAGTGTAGCGGAGGTCTAGTTGCACGACCTTAAACTGCATGGTCCTAGTTGTATGACTTTAAAATGCATAACCATAGTCCAAACTATATGACTTTAAACAATAGTACATGTCCTGGCTGCATGACGTAAAAAAGTTTCACACTACGGTCAAAACTATATGACCATAAACTATAACTGAGTTCTAGTTGTACGACCTTAAACTGCATGGTCCTAATTGCATGACTTTAAACTACATAACCACAGTCCAAACTATATGACTTTAAACCAGAGTACACATTCTGGTTGTATGACGTTAAAAGGTTTCGTACTACGGTCCAAACTATATGACCATAAACTGTAGCAGAGGTCTAGTTGCACGACGTTAAACTGGATGGTCCTAGTTGCATGACTTTAAACTGCATAACCACAGTCCAAACTATATAACTTTAAACCATAGTGTATGTCCTAGCCGCATGAAGTTAAAAGGCTTTGCACTATGGTCCAAACTATATGACTTTAAAATGTAGCGAAGATCTAGTTGCACGACCTTAAACTGCATGGTCTTAGTTGCATGACATAAACTGTATAACCATAGTCTAAACTATATAACCATAAACTATAGCGAAGGTCTAGTTGCATGACCTAAAACTGCATGGTCTTAGTTACATTAATTTAAACTGCATAACCACGGTCCAAGCTATATGACCCTAAACCATAATGCACGTCCTTGCTGCATGACGATAAACTGCTTTGCACAGGTCCCGGAGGTTTGACCATAAACTCACCCCCACATACGGCCCACACACCTTTTATGTACATCTTCATGCACATCTTCCCTTACCGACCCATTCGTGCGCGTGCACCACCTTCACCATCCTCCACCATTCCCTAGTGAGTTTCACTTGTGCTCACAAAACGGCGAACCATCTTGCCACCTATACTCGTCGTAAGCTAATGGGTCACCATTTGTCACCCACCTTTCATACATCATCCATCTTTCATAGGTAGCCTCGTGTCATCCCCCCAAAAGTGAGATAAAACCACTATCATACTCACTCCATGGCCTCTACAGACTGCCATCCATCTCTACTACGGTCCAACTGCATGACCTTAAACTAGAGTGCACATCCTGACCGCATGATGTTAAAAGGCTTCGCATGGGTCTCGAAGGCATGGCCTTAAACACGCCTTCACAAAAAATATATAAACGGGCATGGTGTATACCTTAATAAGGGAATGCCATGAGTAAAAATGATAGATGGGAGTGGTCACGAACCATGAGTAAAAGAGTTCTGTGAATAAAATCCGGGCACGGTAAAAACCTGAAAGGGCTTCATGAGTAAAAATGGAAGAATAAGGGTGGACATGCCCGAAAGGTCATGGATAAAAGAGCCCCAAATAAAATGACGCTGGTGAAAACCGTCTCTATGGTACCGCTTCTTAAGTTCAAGTGAAAATCCGCACAGGACGCTTGGACCAATAAATAGGTTGATGCAGCGTGCGCCTCAACAGGCAGCTACAGCTCACACTCAAAAGAAAAAATCCCGGGTGTCGCAATACCAAGACCCCAAAATTACGAGCTTCAAAGAAACGACTCTGACAGGACTCAAAATATTCTGACAGTCTGAGTTTAGTTGCAACTTAAGTCTCATGAAGAAGAGCATCATTCCTAGGAGGTTACGAAACACACTCCAAGATGCCGGAGATGCCTTGAAAAGGCTAAGTCAGTCATGAATTTGGACCTGCTATGTAACGACCTGCTAGTAGTGGGTAGGGGTTAAACCTAAAGCTGGTCACCTTGATAAACTGAGATACCCTACTCGCCAAGGAACAAGCCATGACTTTGGACATGCTATGTAACGACCTTCTAGTAATGGTTAGGGGTTATACCCAAAGTTGGTCACCTCGATAAATTGAGGTACCCTACCACCAAGGAATAATTGGTGCACAACGTAGACGAGCGCCGACAAAAGGCTCTTCAGCAAACAAACAAACAAGGAAATCATTCTGACAAACCAAACGATGCCCCAAGAAGGCTAAGTCAACCATGACTTTGGATGCGTTGTCTATTGACCTACTAGCAGTGGGTAGGGGTTATACCCAAAGCTGGTCACCTCGATAAACTGAGGTACCCTACTCGCCAAGGAATCAGCCACGACTTTGGAGCGGGAATCAGGATTGAAGCATCTATCAAAGAAGAGGGGGATCATGATTGTCGTAGCTGCAAAGCAGTGGGTAGGGGTTATACCCAAAGCTGGTCACCTCGATAAACTGAGGTACCCTACTCGCCAAGGAATAACTGGTACACGACGCAGACGAGCCTCAACCAATCTATCCAAGACAAAGAAACCCATACCAAATGGGAAATAGTCCATATGAGGGGGAGGACTTTGATAAGATCCCTCAAAAAAGTTTCTTCTCTGCATAAATTCTCCACGGACAAACCTGCGAACATTGCATCCCTACATCTGAGCATCCTGGTTGCACCATTGCGTGAATCTCCTTGGCGTTCACGTGATCCTGTGGCTAGGAAGAAAAACGTAATAAAGCTGTAGGAAATTTTCTGAATGTCATCCTTCTTGCTTCTCTCGAAGCACAACAATCGGTGGGGCAAGCTGTTTGAAAGCATTTTCAGCACCTTGGTCCCTGATGTGGAATAAAGAGGAAGCAGGTCAATGAGGCTGATAAAAACAATGGAAATTTTGACAGTTTCAAAATGACCCCAAAACACAGACTATTCCCGTATGGCCACCCTGCACCAAAACAATATTAAAGGTGGTTCTTTTCACAGTCACGAGTAGTGAATTTCGGGATCCATATCTCACTCAATTCGAGTCGAATCGTGCTCAAATTTTGTAAGCTTGTTCGTCTCATCGAGACGAGCGTTTCGATAAGCAGTATGCCTTGTGACAATGCCCAAGCAGGGAGAAAAACTAGAAAAACGTTGCTGATTCGGGAAGAAAATTTCAGAAAATTCAACAGCAGCACGCCTCACTCGAGCGACCAAATCATGGTGCTCACGTACCCGATTGACACGAAACTAATTGAATTATGTGTGTAAGGTCCATGGCTATCACTGGTCCGATCTTCACGTATGATGAACAATTGGATTTCATACACGAAGGCGTCGAAGCTATTGTGAATTTCAGCTACTGGATTTCAAGATTTCAGCCAAAAACTCAAGACAACAAAATCTTCATCCGGGCACGAAATCAAGCTGTGTTTGTTGAGATGTGATCGTGACAACATGTTGAGTGTGATTAAGTGAAGAAACCGAAGAAAAAAATCAAGAAACGAGCACACAATCGATCCAAAGTTTTCATGATTTAAGCAAATTTAAAGTATCATGATCATGGCTTCAGAACATGATTCATGGCTCAATGTTGGTATCAAATCGATAGCCATGCCGAGCCCTACAAGGAAATAATTATCTTTCGATCAAACAGGCATCAGAGCAACCCCGGATTAGTCCTGGAAAATCATACAAGTTCTTGAGTAGCAGTAGGGACAATTTTAGAATTTAACACATTGTTAGGCAAGGGCAAAACAATCCTTTTGCACCCATTTTTAGAATTTCTTTTAATTCAATTAAATCGTAATTATCTTCAATTCTAGATAGCTTTTGGGGGTGCACTCATGTTTGGGCCCAATTCTATATAAACATGCAAAGCTTCATTGTAAAAGGACCTTCAGTTCATTTCTTCAATCAATCAATAGAGTTTTGATTTTTGCTTAAGCTACTTGGTGCGTCTTGGAGAGAGACAGAGGAGAGAGAAGAAAAGGGATGGTATCCCTTGGTAAGGTAGCTTTTTCTCTCCTCCTCTCTATCTCTCTTTTTCTCTCGCTTCTTCTCATCTTTATCTCTTTTTCTTTCTTTTTCTCATCTATATCTCTCTTTCTCTCTCTTCTTCTGATATCTATCTATCTTTCTCTCTCTTCTTCTCATTTCTATCTCTCTTTGTCTCTCTTTTTCTCATCTCTATCTCTCTTTCTCTCTCTTCTTCTCATCTCTATCTCTCTTTCTCTCTCTTCTCATCTCTATATATCTTTCTCTCTCTTCTTCTCATCTCTATCTCTCTTTCTCTCTCTTCCATCTCTATCTATCTTTCTCTCTCCTCTTCTTCTAACACAGCCAGCGATGCCCAGCGGCGCCTGTGTCCTCTCTCTTCTCCTAACACAGCCAACGATGCCCAGCGCCGCGTGTGTCCTCTCTTTCCTCTTCTCCTAACATGGCTGGTGATGCCCTGTGTCGCTTGTTCCCTCTCTTTCCTCTTCTCCTAACACAGCTGATGATGCTCAGCACTGCTTGTGTCCTCTTTCCTCTTCTCCTCACACAGTCGACGATGCCCAGCGCCACCTGTGTCCCCTCTCTCCTCTTCTTCTAATATAGCTAGCGATGCTTAACGCCACCTGTGTCCCCTCTCTCCTCTTCTTCTAACACAGCTGACAATGCTTAACGTCGTCCGTGTCATATGTCCCTTCCTTCTCTTTCTCATATTATTTCTAATCTCTTCTTCTTCTCTTATGTTATTTATTATTCTCCCTCTAAGATCTCTATATTTTCCGTTATTCCTTTGTTTGATTAAAACTGAGTCGATATTAGCCTTCCATGGTAGTTCTGTCATTTAGCAGTAATATTGTTGTGCCAGTCAGAGTTATTGTGTCCGCTTTATCGTAACGACAAACTAACCATCATGTCTAGCTATTCAATATTGGTACTGTCATCTAGTAGTAATTATGTTGAACCGGTCTGTGTTACCAAGCCCGTTTTACTGCCACACCAGGTCAATTACCTGTCACCATAGTCATTGTGTTGATCTCCTCACCTGGTCAAATTCCCCTCTCCCCCATCTTTCTCCTCTCATTATTCTCTTCTTATTTTCGAATGTGCATGCTTGTGTACGTTCACCCAAGGCAAGGTAAGGTCTGTTGACCCACCTGTCTTATAACATTTTCCATATGTGTGTGATTACAGAAAATAGGATAATACAGGCCAAGGGAGGTGATTCCGAACTAATTTTAGTACTAGGGGGCTTTCTTCGTGTTCTAAGAGGGCGCCCATGCGAGTCAGCCCAAGTAAGTCCCGAAGCCACCTTAAATTCCTCTCTCATCGGTTGGTAATACCTGCCTTGTTCTCGAACGAGGTTTATGAGAGAACGATCTCAAGTCTCAGGTACCCCTGGAACCCGAGACAAGTGCCGCCAGATCATTCAGTTTCGGAGGGCGAGATCAAGGCACCTAACCAAGGAACAGGTTATTACTGGTTCTCTCTTTATGCACCTCAGGGATACAATTACGTCAAAAATGACATATAACAATACTTTAACTAGAAAATCAAATCTCTTAATTTTGCAAAACTTTTATTTTTATATCAATTGATTGAGTGGCTTGATAGACAAGTCCACAAAATAGGAAAGAGCCTCCCCTAAGTGGGGCATGCCACTCATGGAGCCATTATGTGGGCCCCATGTACTTCCCACATGGCCCAATATCGTGGTCTCCATATCCCATGGTGGTCCCCCATATGAATAATGATTTATAAAGTATAGTAATTGAATTTTAAATAATTCTTTTATTTTTCTCTATGAATATTACAAGTACTAAAAATTTAGTTTCTCTCTAATTATAAATCCATTTTTTGAAAGTAAAATATCTAGAGACGTTTAAAAATTCAAACTATCATGAGATTTGGATCCCACTATGTTAAGGAAATATTAAATTTGATGAAGCACTTCATTTTCTACTATGGATTATAATCCACACTCACTTACTCAAAATGACTCAGCAGTTCCCATGACTCACAATTTATCACAAGGGTTCATCATTGGGTTATCAAAGGCAGCAAATAGGTAAGGGGATACAATCCTAGTCTATGGATTATAAGTTCCCCTCAAGGGATAAGTCTATGATTACACAAACATGGTGCAACCACAACTTTACGGTGCATATGGGGGTCATCTCTCGTAAATGTACACTTATCACCCTCAATAGTGATTTGCTTTCCCAATAGGGCTATCGTATGTACATGTTGTGTGATGATTCACGATGAAGCTTTGGCCCTCATCTCTACCAGCCTATCATCACACACAAGGGTCACACAGTCCTTTGGCTGACTACCCTAGGCAACTCCGACCTCATCAAGGGATAACCCTACTAATCCTCATCAGTGGCACTCTATGCTTAGGTATTTAGGGTTTTGTAAATCAACTAACCTTGCTCGTTAAGCCTGGTCTGAGTCTCAACAAGCATCATTTCCAAATCTCGATCCCACTAGACCACATTCCCACTGGAGTTCATTGTTCCACTATACCAAAACATTGATTACATGCTCTCATAACGCCTTTAACGGTCACCATTACCCAACAATAATGTGAGCAAGGAATTAGAAAGCTCAAAGTAATGAATGACGCATTGCTGACTAAGTGGTGGCTGAGACTAGTGACTAGCTCTGAGATGTTATAGAAGGAGGCCATAAAGCATAAGTACGGCTTACAAAGGGATGGGTTATGGGGTAGAAGTATCACAGGTGTATCACATACTACCTATATTTGGAAAGGAGTAGATGCAACCAATAACTTCCTGTCGCACAATAAGATTCAAATTGGGAATGGTACCAATACATCGTTTTGGAATGCAAAGTGTTTGGAAGATTTACCATTGAAAGTGGAATTTCAAGAGCTTTATCAGAAGGCCACTAGTAAGGATGCAAAAACATTACCTTAAGTGATTGATGTGGTTGCTAACTCGTATACTGCATTGATACAACAACTCTATTCTTTTTTCTATTTCCCTAGAAGGACATATACTACTATTTGGATGTTGGGGCCTATGGGATAGTTCATGATTCGTTCTCTCTATTGTCATATGGCCCAAGATCATCATGTAAAGATTCTCTCAAAGATTAATAACGTAAGGAGCTTCGATGCCCCTCACAGAGTGAAGGTTTTCCTATGGTTGGATGTAAGAAATCGATGTCTACCGATCAAGCAATTGAGGAAACAATGAATAATTATAATGAGCATATGTATACTGTGCAAGAGGGATGAAAAAACTAATGCCCATCTCTTCATCCATTGCCTTTGCCTCATCAATGTGGTCATGGACCTTCTTCACTGTCCACCTAAATTCAGTAGGTCCTTAGTCGACAAGTCTCTTATTTGTTCAAGGGCTCCTCCCTTAACTAAAAGGGTATATGTTTACAGAGATCTTTGATGCCAACAATTATATGAAACATTTAGCCTGAGAGAAATACAAGGGTTTTTGAGGATAGGGCTAAAGATATCCACCAAATTTAAGCCTCTATCTTGAACCACCTTTATTTCGAGATGCAATTCTCAAGCCTGTTTGGAGGAATAACCAGGGCAGACCTTGATTCGAATCTACACTTCATAGTGCATCTCAAGAATATGAAACCTACAAGAATAGGTACATGGAATCCTCCACATGAGGGGTGGATAAAATTCAATTTCGATGGTAGTGTTGAAGAGGTCAATGCAGCCAATGGTTTTGGTGGCTTAATGATAGATGAAACGGGAAACACTTTATGGAGTTACAATGGTAGGCTTCCTTATTACACAACCAACGAGGCAGAATTTTATGCTTTCATGGAAGGGGTTTGAAGACTGCAACGTAATTTTCCAAGAGTCAATGTTGAAGAGGATTCTATAAATGTTATGCATTGGTGCATAATCCCACTCACTACATTAGAGACATATTATGGATGAAATCCAAATGGATTTAGAAGGAATTGAAATGAATTTTTAGCATGGTTTTAGGGCGAGCTTTTACCTGCTCTGTTTGTCTTATGTTATTTCTTTCTTTGTATGTGGTTGAGTTTTTCTTCTGCCTATTTTTTGGGGACCTTCATTGTGAGGTATCTCAAGGCCAAGGATATTCTAAGAGGTGGGTAGCTTGGGCTGTCATTTTTGTAGGCAGAAACTCCTCTTTTTTACATGGCTCTATGTACATCATTCATTTCGTAATGAAAGCTAAGTGAATTTTAACAAAGAGAAAAAAAGAATTGGGCACGAGGTTCCATCTTCTTCAATAGGTCTCATATTTCCTTCACATAGTTGACATAGTTTCCATGGGACGAGATGTCTGTCTAGACAATCGAGGGACATTCTAGGAGTCTCCTTCTATGATTGTTTGATGTCCCCTATCCAATCCTTGTAAGGTCTATACATTGGATACCCTTATATGAGGCCTAGGCCTGTAGAAGGGATTTGACTTCTCCTTCTTGGGCCGTGCAAACCCCAGCTAGCATTGAGCATATGATGCAAGTACTCACTCAATGTGGTCTCTAAGGAATCCCATGACACTTTCTTTAATTGAAATACCTTTCCAGTTGTTATCAAAGTTCAATTTCAAGGTGCTCATTTGGGCAAGGGAGGGGAGGGGTGCAATGTGCTGAAGGTATCCATTGGTTAGGCTTTTGTTTTATTATTAGTTTGGAGCAGGCAGTTTTTTTATTGTCCAAATGAAGATCATGGGCATTATATTGAGAGTTCTTTCTGATACTGATTGAAGAGATAATCATTATTTTAGTTCTGATACTGATTGAAGAGATGGACAATTTGAATGGGTGCCACTAATAGTTATGCTCTCCAAACAAGTCAACCAAAGGTAACGAAAACTCATTATGGTGGGTCTAGTTCCATGATCTCATTAGATTGGTTGCCTCACCATCAAAAATCATTTAGCTGGTGAAGGAGATTGGTGAACTTGAAACTTTTGCTGTGAATTAGACTCCTACAACTAAATTGGAAACCCGCTCACGAGTTTTTATTTATAGGATTCAAAATCACTTCAAAGACATGGAGTCTTTGTTTTGAGTGACATAGAAGCTAGAAATGATGGAGCATAAGGGCTCGGTGTTGAACCATTTATCGTCCCAAGTTTAAAGTGGATACCTCTCCCTCTTGAAAATTCAAATTACACATGAACATGGACCTCCAGTTCTCAATACCTTGCTAGGTAGCAGTACACTTAATGCCCGTATCTAATGGTTTGATTAGGATGAAAGTTGGCTATATTGCACAGTGTAGTATTTTAAAAATTTTCAGCACTCATAACTGTATGTCTATTTACAGTATCAGCAAAATCTCAATGAAATAAAACAAAAACTAAACTATGATCCACTCTTGCTGCCATAAGGATAAACTTATTTCATTCACTAACAATAAAATTTACAACTTCATTACGAAAGAAAAGACTCAAGAACTATGTGAATATGTTAGTTGCCTTCGATCACATCTAAAGAACTAAGTACATCCTACTTATGATCACATTTACCGATGGCAGCCAATATTGGGCCTGGTGTTCAATTGAATGGGAATTTTTCTTAGAAAATTAGTTGATGCTGGGTAAAATTTAGCTAATTGAATTTCTATCACCTTTTGGGTCTAACATATGAGAACCATTGGTCCAGGTTCATGTTTTTTTCTGAAAAGGGATTTTCCTAATTACTTTAGCTCTTTCTTCAAGGTTTTAGAGAAAGCGGAATACGGTAACATCATATATGAGCTGTCTAACTCCTTCATTTTGAAAAAGATTTTTAACAATTTGAAATAAAGAGAGAAATTTTTGAAACCAGAATCAGTTGCTTAGGCATGCTATGTTAACAAAGAAACTAAGATATTTTAAATTAGGAATAAATAAGGAAAGTTTTTTGAAGAGGAATAGAATTTTCAAAAAATAATTCGGTACGTAGTTTAGGCTCATGCTACCATAGTGACTCTTTTTCTTTTCCCAAATATGAGCTTGTCGAGCCTCTTCTTGAGACCTCTAGGACAATGAATCCTTAACCCTACTCCTTCCAATCTTGGCTCTTGTGTCACAACTCAAATGAGAGTTTTCTGAAGTTTTTCAACAAGACAACATCTTGGATAATATGAATATTGCCTCTAGGTGCATAGAATCTCCTTGAACTTCCAATTTTGTACCTTCTCGACTGTAGCCTTTGATGTTCAAATAGTTGAGATCCTTCATGTTTACTTGAACTTATGCTTTCAGATCACTTTGCTTATTGGCACCACTAGACTTGGGAAGAGAATATGAGAAGAAAATGTTTCTTTTTAGGGAAAAGGCTTGTAGAAGAGATAAAAAAAGAGAAAAACTTTCTTTATACTATCGCCTCGGGATCCCTTTCGATTGTTCAATCCACTAAATTGTTTTGTTTTCTTTCATTTCAACATTTAGAGTTCCTTTTAAATTTTCAGCCCGACAAATTTTTCATTTTTTTTTTCTTTTTTCTCTTTCTTTTTTTCCGAAAGAGGACGAAGGAGTAGAAAAGGAAGAGTCAGTGCTGTTGTTTTTCCTTATTGTGGTATTTCATCCAAGAAACAGTTGATACTCGATCATCCTTTACCACCTACAGGTGGCAGGGAGGTTCTAATATTGGATGTCTTTGGATTTTTCTGACAACCGGTTGCTGTCCAACACTTCCTTGACAGAGGTTGTTGAATTCCTGTTGAATTTTTTTCCTTTGAATCACTTCATTCGAACTTTTGATCTTTAGACTCAAAGTTTCTATCAGCTTCATAGTCCCTCAATCTCCTTCTGGGTTGGCTAAGCTCATTGGGTTTATTTCCCTTGAGCATGTGAGCTTTTCTGTTTATGACTCCTTAGGCCGTGGATTTTGGTGCCTAAGTGAAATATGGATGCCTCACTTGACTATCGAAAGGGCAAGTGATCACCCTACTCCTTTTCATTTATGACTTCATGTTGCTCTTGATGAGTTGATAGCGTTGTAGCATATTGAAGTCGTCAGATAAGGCGTGGGCGGCACTGACTACCACTGCTATAATATCATTATCAAATGAAAGTACCCCTACCAAGTGGTTTGGTGGGGCTGCCCCTATAGTATTTTCTGCATTAGATGAGACCATCTCAATCACTATGACGGATGGGAAAGTGTCTATTATGCTTTCTTCAGTTGCTGAGACTAAAACTATTGTATATTGGATGGGATTGCTATTTCGGGGTATTTTGTCTCAAAGAAAGTGTCATTGGACTCAAGAGTGGTGGTGTCAATTCAAATAAAATCCTATCATGATAACTAACAGAATACCAAAGCGAACCACTAGAAATGGCAATAGTGGGAAAAAAAAAACAACAGTCTCATAATAAATCCAAAGATGAAAAATAGCCATATTGTGAGGAAAGGAAGTTATACGCCAGAAAACAAGAAAGATCCAAGCCCAATCACACCCAAATAAGCGGTTGAATGATCTAAAAATAGGTACAGTCAAACTTGGATCAAAATTATAATCAGACCATTGAATATTGAATCCAAAGTACCCCAAGGTGACCCTCCAAATATTAAGCCAATCTAAACTTGGATCAAAATGTATCAAAATTATAATCAAACCGTTGAATATTGAATCCAAAGTACCCCAAGGCTACCCTCCAAATATTAAGCCAATCTAAACTTGAATCAAAATTATAATCAGACCGTTGAATATTGAATCCAAGGTACCTTAAGGCTACCCTCTAAATATTATGCCAATCTGAGGGTGGATGACTAAAATATGGTCTGGCAAAGCTCAGCCATCCATTTCACATTTGATCTAAAGCCAATTTACAAATTTTCCTCAAGATATACCAAGATAAAATGAGGTTCACACGTGCTTAAAATACATAGCAAGAAATCAAATTACCCATTTTATGTCAGCAAAAAAGATCCATTCCGAAATAACAATAGATAATTCTTGGACCATTTCTCCAGGACAATTCCCATTTCCTTGTGGCAAAAAAAATAAAGAGAAAAAAAGAAATAAAAAGGAATTGCCATTTTTCTTTTGGTAAAGAAAATTCACAAATTTTTAGAGAAAATCAAATGTTAAGTATATTTTGATAATTTTCCCTTTTTCTTTTTCCATCCTAGAGGACGTATAGATGGCGTATGAGTTGTGGACGGAGAGCTGTGAATATGATGTGTTACTTTAAGATATGGCGATTGCTGTAACTAATTTTGATAGTTATGATGGGGTTAAATGTCAGGGGCAGATTTGATGATCGGGATCTGAGCAATTTAGAGATTTGTTTAGATTTTTGGAAATTGCAAAATATTTGAGATCTCCGAGTCCTGGGTTTTTAGGAATGCTTTGGGATGTGAAATCTTAGATCTTCATAGTTTTTGAAGGCTTGGAACTGAAAAATGTTTTTGTTGACAATCTAGTTGCATTCCCAAGGTTTGTTGTATCTCATGTTTGATTGAACTTGAAATTTTGGAAATTAGTTTGTTTTGTAAGTTTATTTAACAATTCATTGTTGACAGGTTGATTTGATTCAAATAAATGAGATCGTTATCTCGTAGTCCATCCATAGTAGGATGGATAGTTCGAAGTTCAAACAATTAAAAAATAGTTGAAGCTGTGTACATTACTTTTTATTATTATTATTATTATTATTATTATTTATAAGTAAATTAAATGTTTTCCTTTTTCTTCTTCCTTTTATTTTTATTTTCTGGTCATGGCCACATCTATAATAACGACTGTTCCCGTAAACATAAAGACATGGTTAACTAAGTCACTCCCTCTCATGAGACGCTTGCTTGATTACTCAATTAATAGAAATACAATTTTTCATAAAACCTATGATCTTCATATCATACAATCATTGCTATGCTAGGTATTCGAATCATACAATTTTTAATAAACAATCACACAGATCCTGGCTAGGTTCTTAACAGCAGTGTTACATGGATACTGATACAAGTGTTGGTATTTAGTACGTGTCTGGTTGTCTAAGTGGTGGCCCCAACACTCCGTATAAGTGCCAATGGGTAAGATAATATGATATAGATTACAATTTTCTATATTAATATGTATCTACCAAATGGTGGAGCAGTAGAGGCAGCCATTGGATTTTACGAGCCAAGATGTGGTGAGTTTAAGCCTGCTTCCGAAGTTTTGTTAGTGTGGTATTTTGAAGAAGATAACAATGTTTACATGTATGATATAGAATCGCATAATGTTCATATAAATACTTATTTTTCCAGTACGAAATACAATAAGATCTGGAACACCATAATTGACCTTCTTTTAGAGAGAGAAAGAAAAGTAAATGGATATTAAAAATCTAAAAGCAGTGTGACATATTATGCTTTAAGGAGAGTTTCAAGTATCCATAGATATATAGATAGACAAAGAGAAAAAAGCCCCTTTCAAATGCCCATCGTGACTGTTCATCCCCCAAAAACATTCCATAATTATGGTTGTTCATGAATTAGATAGTCGAATAATTAATCTTTTACCTTTTGGGTCTCAAATAATGAACTGTGGCTCCTAAAACTATTAACATTATAAGAACGGCTTACTCACCATATTCATCCATCCAAACAAACCCTAAAATAATCTCTATTAAGCATAGATGCAAATTTGGACATATTTGTGTATCAAATCAAGCATTTACACAGTTCTATATTGGGAAATGATTTATTCATGAAACGCGTTCATTGTCGCATTCAAACAGTGGGATAACGGTTTCACCTGTGGGAGGGTAGGAGTTCGCCTCTCATAGCGAAATAATATGAATCACAAACCTGACCTGCACTCATGCATCAGCTAAGAGCACCATTTTGAACGTGCGAAATACAAATCGCGCCTCAAGTGCCCTTATGCAATTCGTGCTTCAAGTGCCCTTACTCAAGTGCTTGTGTATGTGCTCACCATATGCTTTGCATGGGACTTCCCCTCTCCTTAGTTCTATAAATACAAAGGAAGACAACACATTTGGGATGTAATTTATTTGGTTTTTCTGCTTTTTCAGGTTGCACACCTTCAGATTTTGGGATCATAACTTCAAAAATATGAAGGTTTCTTGATAGGATTTCTTCCTATAGAAGTTAGACACTAATTGAGATAAGAACAACCTAGGGTTTGGCATCAAAACTATTTATCAACGGGGGTTATTAAGTTGACTTAGACAGTAAGTTTCTACTGCGCAGTAGAAGACACAGAATGAAAATATGAAAGAATTTATTATGAATATTTAGTGTTTTGAAACTAGACTCAATTTCCAAAAAAAATATCAAAGCCCCCACTAAAGATAGTAAATTGTTATATTAAAAAGAAGTGCATAGTTATTGAAAATTGGGTGCTCAGAGCTAGCATACTCTAAAGATTGACCCATATCTCTCAAAAGAGGAATGACAACCCTTTGAGACTTTCTCTCGGTGAAATTAGACTCAAAGCCACAAAAAAAAATTGAATAGCCTCACACAAGTTAGCTCTACAATATGCCCATTTCATTGTTCTAAAACTAGTGAACAATTCTAAAAATTTCAGACATGTCTTGTTTCTATCAATGTGAGATGTTCAAGGATTTCATTTCCCAAATAGGTCAGTCTTACTAAGACTCAAGAATAGTGCACACCTCGAATACAAAATAAATTGAGTGGGGTTTAGGGATTCTCCTGAACCTCAGCTCAGATACTACTTGATGGAGTATATAAAGACCTTGCTCAAGGTATAGGAATACAAAAAGGACCCAGTTTCTATGCGGCCAAACCCGTATATGTAGAAATGCGGGCCTATTAAAAAATCTATTTTTGAAATGGATCTTTGGACTTAATTTTTAAGTACATGTAACCTCTAACATGGAGATCATGAATCTGAAAAAATAAATAAATTTTAAAATTAAAAATAATAATTCTAGCAAAAGAACATTTGGACTATTAGTTTCCATTGCTTTCAGATGGAACACTTACTTGCATCCATCTTTAAGATGGATGCCTTACAATGTTTGGACCATGTATGTAGAAATGCAGTTCAGCCGGCATGAAATAATTTTCCATACAAAAAACTCTCACATAAACTAAGTTACAACACTTTACTCAAATTCCCAGTAGCATGTGAAGGTACAAAAAATACATTTGCTCACTCGCAAACACTCCAAAATACTAATACTTGACTTAAAATCTATTCCAAGGCAATTCCCACTCAAATAGATAGCATAGAAATTGAGAAATAGTAATAGATTTCAAGGTCATCATAGAGGTTTTCGACATCCAAACTACATATTTCAACACCTTTTGAAGATTAGCCTAATGTAGACGCCTTGTATAAACCATGCCATTTGAAAATTAAGTGACCATCAAGGTTTAACAAAATGGTGATGCTCATCGGAATTGGCTGATCTTGACCGAGAACCAGTCAAGTCATCCAATTCCACAAAATATTGTGAACCGGCTGATTCTGTTAGAGAACCAATAAGAACTAGCCCCATTTTTATTTTTAAAATTTTAAATTTAAAATTTTTTTATTGACTAATTCACTCACCCAGATCGCCGATCCAGACTACCGATCCGCTTATCCAAAATGGTTTTAATAATGGGAATCCAGGTACCCAATCCGACTTTTTAACCCTCGGCGACCATCATCATTTCATTAGAAATCTATTTGCACCTACGTAACAACATACACACCATATACATGTCAAAAGAGGAATGAGCTGGGGAGCCGGAACAATTATTTTCATTTTCTATACGGAATATTGATCGTGGCACGTATTTTAAATATCTTCCTCCAAAATTTGGATGGTTCGAGTGCAACCTAGGGATGCCACTTTATTAAGGCACATAGAGAGTGGAAGTTATATTTTATTTTTATTTTTATTCATTGTAGTTGTTATGAGCTTCAAGAACACAACCCCAAAATTTGGTATCTAAGAAATACTAGAAGTTTTGCTCAAGGAAAATTGTTTCATGCGGGCTGGACCGTATTTCTACATATGCGGTCCACTTAAAGATGGATGCAAGTAGGTGTTCCACCTAAAAATAATGGAAACTAACATTCCAAATGTTTTTTTACTAGAATTATTATTTTTAGCTTTTAAAATTTATTTATTTTTCATAATCATGATCACCATGTTACAAATTACATGTCCTTAAAAATTAAGTCTTAAAATCCATCTCAAAAATAGATTTATTAAGTGGCCCTCATTTTTGTGAGCTTGGACGCATAGATACCGGGTCATTTGCTCAATGGAGTAGATTGAAAACAAATACGCTTAAAAAAAAGAGAAAAATTACAAACATATCCGTTATACTTTACGTTATTACAGTTACACCAAATAGTTTATGTTATTACTCATCTGTCCGTTTTTAATCTTCCATAACACCTTTTTTGAAAAAAAAGATAACTTTGCCCTTTTTCGGATGTCCAACATCCAAATTTTTGCAATTTTCAAATGTTCAACATCCGAAAATAGCCGTAGTTCCAACAATGATTTTTCTCATTTTCAGATGTTCACAATCCAAATTTATGAGATTTTCGGATGTTGAACATCCAAAATTTTTCACTCCAACATTTCCCATATACAGGAGGAAACTTACTTAATTTTATTTTTATAAAGTTGAGAAAAACCGATCATTGAAGCATCATACCCCCTTTACTATCCCTTAATACAGTAACCCACAAAGTTGAAGATATTGACTCACTATTTGGACGTGATTAGTATCGTTCTTACTCTTTCTTTTTATGGTCGATTAATTGAAGTTTATTATTTGTTATTTTTTAGGATATTTTATTTTGTTAACAATATTTGTTATGTATTTTTTATTAATAAAAGGAATTTGTTTAATATTGATGAAGTTATTTGTTTTATATAATTATTTGTTGTTTGTATCATGTTGATACATTGTATTCCTTGTTTTGGCTAAATAATTGTTACACTTATTTGTTTGTATTAAAATTTGTTGTTTATTTTGTGTTTATGTGAGTATTTGCTGTTTTCTTTTGTTTAATGTTTATTACTCACAATTTTAGTAGTACATTATTTCAATCTATTATGTAATACTCAAATTTTATGAACCCCAAAGTAGTTAGAAATAACTCAATGTTTGGTAATTTTTTTGTATTGATTTTTTGTAACACAAAATTTGCTATTCCTTTAATACAATAATATTGATGATGGCTACTGAGGGAGTGCAACTGGTATTCTGATATGGGGGGTCATTTGAGACAAATGCAAATGATGGACGTGTTATTTATAAAAGAGGAAAATTGAAAGTCACAAAGTATAATGAGAATAGTTCCTTGGAGGAACTAAAAAGTCTAATTTAACCAAGTGTGATCCAAACAAATTAGCTATTATGTACCACAACACAAGTCTATCTAGTGGGCTTGATTTGATTGATGTTAGTGATGATATAGATATAAATTTTATGTTGGGAGGGAAATCTTCGAGAATTATAGTATATATTGTCGAGCCACAACAAGAATATGTTGCTGAGGGCTCATCTTCAAGGAATAAGTATATCTACAATTTATTTTTTCATCTATAGAGTGCTTTATTTTAATCTTATATGTGTAGAAATTGTTGCTTCATCTTACATTTTATCTTTTGTCAACAGTCGGCGTAACGCTTGACCTGAGCAAGATCAAAACATTGAATTGGAGCTCAACCCTGAGCTCGTACCAGAGCGTGATATGGAGGATATTGAAACATTAGAGAGGAGTTGGTAACGAGGTTCAATTGAATGTTGGGCAATTTTTTGAAAATGTTAATAAATGTCTGTATCATCTAGTAGATTTTGCAATCTACAACAATTTTATTTTAAAGTTTGACAAAAGTGAATGAGGACGGGTGTGGACAATTTACAAGGTAGAGGGATGCACAGCGCAAGTGCGGTGCTTACGAGTTGGTAGTACCACATACTTTAAAGTGAAGTCTATGGTTAAGGAGCGCACATGTAATAGTCCAATGGGGAGGGTCCATCAGTCATTAGCTCGTAGTGATTGGGTGGAAAACAAGATTAATGGCCGCCTTCTTAACCAACCAAAAATTAAAGCAAAAGACATTGTAAAGGATATTCAATATGATCACGGGGTTAGGCTTTCCTACTTGCAAGCTTGGCGGGGAAAAGAGGTTGCTGAGAAGATCAGAAGAACCAACCTGGGAACCTAAGTTTGCATCCACACAAATAAAGGCAGGTTTAAACGTCTATTTATTGCTTACTGTCCATGCATTATGGGTTTTGTTAATGGATGCAGGCCACTAATTGATGGAACATTCCTAAAAAGGAATTATTAAGGCATTTTATTGTGTGTCTTGGCACTAGATGCAAATAATGGGCTCTTCCCATTGGCATTTACAGTGGTCGAGAAGGAGAACTACCAGAGTTGGTAGTGGTTCTTAAGTATATTAAGTGAGCTATTGAATGGGTACCCTAATCTGCCTGCCTTAACCAGTATATCAGATAGACAGAAAAGCCTGTTAGAAGCAATAGAAAATGCTTTCCCCCATGTTTTCCATCATTTTGCATGTGATATATGGGAGAGAACTTCAAGGGATTTACGAAGAGGTCAGCAAATACTGAAGGATTACTGATGCTGTTTTGGAAGGTTGTTCGTAAAGCGACCATTGGTGGGTTTCAAAAAATAATGTTTGATATACAGTGTGTTGACCCAGAAGCATATGATTGGATTAAGAATATTCCCCCCAAATTTTGGGCAGATGCCTATTTTCCAAGGTCTAGATACAGTCATCTTACCTCAAACATGGCCGAGTCTTTCAATGCTTGGATTTTATCGGCTCGAGAGAAGCCGATCATTACAATGTATGAAGAAATAAGGGTACAGTTGAAGGCCAGGTTTGAAGAGAAGAGGGAGTTAGGTAATACTTGGAGTGGAATGCTAGTACCGAAGGCTCAAGAATTACTTGACATGCGAAAGATGAAGGCTCGATTTTTCCACAATTTTATCCGCCATGGACACGCAGTTTGAGATCCATTATCTTGGGAAGAAGTACTCTCTCGATTTAACGCATTGGACATGCAGTTATAGAAAATGGAAACTCAATGGCATTCTGTGTGCCCATGCAATTGCGGTCATTAACCATATGCATTTGGATCCCACTGTGTACTGCCTATGCATTTTACAATGGAATACTTTAAAAGGGCATTTGAAACTCCCTTTGCGTCTGTCCCAAATGATATTGAGTTGACAGGTATTTACATCCGGATAGTGTTGCCACCAAGGACTACACGCCTTCTCGGTAGGCCAAAAAAGCAATGAAGAATATCCGAGACAGAATATCCGATCACCAGGCATTTGAAGTGCAAATGATGTGGCGTAGAGGGTTATAATAGGAAGACATGCATAAAATCGATAAAGTGAATTACTTGATGTTAATATTGTATACTTGTATCGAATTATGAATTTCCTGAATTAATGAATGGAGTGAATATTATGATTTTGTTGTCAAAATTGTGTTAGTGCAATTGGAATTCTTTGTTGTCATAAATCTTCTAATGGAGAATTTGGAGCCCCTTCTGAAACTATTATGAGTTTCTCAATCTTTGTGTTGAGAAAGATGATTTCAATATTCCAAACCTTGAAGTCCATTTTTTTCTCATGTCCATGCATCTTGATGTCCATATTTTTCTCATTTTCAAACCGTAAAGTCCATTTTTTTCTCATGTCCATGCATCTTGATGTCCATATTTTTCTCATTTTCAAACCCTAAAGTCCATTTTTTTCTCATGTCCATGCATCTTGATGTCCAGATGATCAATATGATGTCTAAACAATTTTTGGATGTTGGACATCCAAAAAGTAAATTTTTTTGGATATTCAACATCCGAAAATATGACTGTCAAAATATAGGAACTTCCTGGATTTTAATAGTCAAATTTTCGAATGTTGAACATCCAAAAATTTGACATTTTTGGATATTGAACATCTGAAAATATGACTGTCACATTTCAAGAAGTTCCTGGATTTTCACAGTCACATTTTTTAATGTTCAACATTCGAAAATATGACATTTTCGGATATGCAACATCCGAAAATGTTATATTTTTGGATGTTCAACACAAAAAATGTGATTGTCACAACTCCGGAAGTTGTAAGATTTTAACAGTCACATTTTCGGATGTTGAACATCCGAAAATTTGACATTTTCAAATGTTGAACATCCAAGAATGTGACTGTCACTATCCAGGAAGTTCCTGGATTGTGATAGTTATATTTTTGGATGTTGAACATTTGAAAATTGCCAGTTTTCGGATGTTGAACATCAAAAATGTCATATTTTCGGATGTTCAACATCCGAAAATATGACTATCGTATGTCAACAAAGAATTCCAATTGCACTAACACAATTTTGACAACAAAAACAGAATATTCACTTCATTCATTAATTCATGAAATTCATAAATCAATACAAGAATTCAACATCCGAAAGTGATTTTTGTCACATGTCACATGTTCAGTTTTCCTATCACATATTCAACTTTCCCTAGCTCAGTTTAGTTCACATGATTTCTGTCACATTTTCAACTTTCCCTACTTCAGTTTTCTTGTCATGTTTATGCCACACGTGCACATTGAGAAACTCAAATTATAAACAATTTTAATACATAAATTTAATACCCATGTGCCACATGTCAGTCTTCACCTCTCAGTGATTATTTTCAGAAACTCAAATTAGTAAACAATTTTAATATGCAATAAGCGACAAACTCCATTAATCTGTAAAGGCTTAAACGAAAGTAGAAATAAAGACTTAAGTGAAAGTAGAAATGACCAATACAAAATTCATTCAACAAATTGGGTGGGTCAAAATGACCAATACATTTCAACGGTCAAAATGACTAAGGGTTCCAACGCATTAAACAGGTCAGAATTGCCTTCTCTTAGGCTGATATTATTTCTTTTGTGTGTTATATCTTCTGGGTTCCTCAACTGCAGGTTGTGTGGATGGAGCTAGGTCTTATACAGCCTGATTACTTTTACTCACTCCATCATGTCCAGCCTCGTCAAGTACACCTTTGTCATTATATTGATGTTGCAAAATTTCCATCCTGGCTTCTATGTCACCCATATCTATAGTAGACAACATTTCAAACGCGTTGCTAATGCAATTATAAACTTTAGGATAACACTTTTGTCTAAGTGTAAGTGCCTCAGCTAACATGACTATAGATGCCTGAATTGCACTAACCTGCACAAACAAGATTACATAATAATAGGGATTCCAAATTATCTGTTATATGATATGCAATCAGTCAATAAAAATAATTACAAATACTTACATACATTTGGAAGTAATCAATATCAAATTATACACTAACCTCATTAAGTTGGAGGTTATCAAATTCTTATCTGATGTGAGGCATTAGGTTATGTGGATTGCCATGATATTTCTTCAGTGGCTCCCATCTTTTGGCCCTAGGCATATTTGGAGAGATACTATGTGGTATGGGCCTCATATGCAGAATATGCTCATACGAAAAGTACTGCAATAAATTAAGATATGATAAGTATTAAATATGTTAGGAAAGCAGTCTAAACTATTATCCTTATGTCATATACCAAAAAAAAAGGTTACCTACATGAGAGTGGTTGAACCACTAAAATGTCTTCGCCTTCAACCATGTATGCCTCAAGTTTATTAGGTTTCCATCAGGGACTATACCCAAATTGTCTTTTATATACTGTCGTAGGTCATTGATAGGACGATGTGTAACTGGGTCGCCATCCACAACCAGTCCTAATATCTCGTATACATCAAATAGCATTGGTGTCATCTCACCAATATGAATGTTGAAATGAAATGTATTGGTCTCAGGATGCCACCTCTATACATTAGTTGAGACCAAAGGATGATCAATTCGGCTTGGCTGAATGATAGACCAGGGACCCAACCCAGACACATTTACTAATTGAACTTGTTCTTTTGTTAATTTCCATTCATTTAACTGATTACTCTTCTCATCAATTCTAATTTTTTATTTCTCCTAAAATACAACAAATAGACAGCATATTAGTCTCAATACATATACATGTACTTCTCATAAAATGTTTGAACCTCAGTACAATTTATTGTAAAAAAAAATAATAATAGAAATGACAGATGAATATATGCATATACATGTCCTTCCCATATAAAATATGATGCATGTTCAGGATGAAGTTGTACCAAACTAGGATCCTAAGGACCTCCTGGGTATCCTCCATTGGGATGTAAACGATACATATTTACTGAAATCCCATATGGCCACCATGTTAATCATAAGGTTACATATACATATATTTACTGGATAACAAATGAACAAACAATAATGACATGCTATTACTAAACAAAAAAATTGATTGTTTTTTGAAATTGAATTAAAGTCTCTAGTTGGTCCAGGACAACTTGAGAAAGTCTCTAGTTGGCCCAGTGGTTTTCTAATTACTGGTAATTAAAGATTTTCTCTGTCCAAAATTCATTATATCCAACCACCAAAAAACAACCACCCATTGATAAACTATATCTCAAAATCTAGAATAATACATATTTCTAACCCTACAAATTGAATATATGAGGTTAACCATTTTTAACCGTTCAATTGCATATATTCAAAAGAAAAATCTAAGGACATGACTAAAGAAAATCATATAATAGAGCTATAGAAGATCAGTAAGCATTCAAAAAAAGACACAAAGTTCACCAACACAATTCTTCACTAATAGGGCAACCATATATTTCATAAAATTGATTTAATTGATAAATTGATCAAATGCAACTAAAGGAGACTAATATTATATAAAAAAAGTGAATAAACCAATTAAGAAATTCACACCCAATATCAGGCCACTCTTTGAAATAGCTATGAGCCTCTATAGAACACAAAAAAAGAGTTTTCCAAAGGTTCCAGGGCCAGCTCCACTTGATCATTCTTCATTGACCAATCCAAAAAGTAAAGAAAATACAAAGTGGATATTCAATGGATTACTAGGAAAAATAACTTGAAAAAATAAAACAGAAAAACCATCCCCATGTTTTTTACAGAATAAAATAGAGCTTCTATACCCAACAAAAAATAAAACAGAAGCAGAAAAATTCGAAGAAAAAATTCAAAAAATATAAGAACAAACTAGAAAATATAACAAAAAAAAAAAAACCTGTACACTTTCTACATTACAAATGTAACTTCTATACTGATATATTTTTAGGGATGCATCCTATACCCAACTAAAAAACTAAAAGAAAACCTAGAAAAAAATTAAAAACCAATAATAAAAATAAAATATGACAAAAATACAACAAAGAAAACCTATAGCCTTTTTTCTTTTTCTTTTTTTTTTCTTTTCCGAGAATGGAATGTTGTTTTGCATTTATACACCAAGTAAGCAAACCCATGTATCAGTTAAAAGAAATTTTGTTTTTCTCATTACTGTTGGAAAGTATTTTTTATCAACATGGGGCCCCCGCTCAATAAAGGCTTAGCAAGTAGTGGAAATTCGACAGTCTCAGAATAGCCCTAGAACTGACCAAGATCTTCATGGGGTCTCTCAATAGTCTCTTGTTAAGTTTCGTTGCATTTCAACATGTCTAAGACAGTGCAGACTGAGAAACAGTTCCGACAGAATCAGCCTCTAGCACCTTGAAATAGACTCCTATAACTAGAGCTACATTTTCAGCATCTCAAATTGTTGTGGGACCATCGCCATTGGATCCAGCACAGTTTAAATCAGCCCAAACAGACACTCCAGGAAGAAATTATAAGTGAAATAGTGAAACAGGTGAAACCGCACGCTATTCCCGTCCGGCCACCCTTCAACACTACACCATTGAAGGGACAGTCGCGACCAGTGACTTTCAATGCTCATATCTCACTCATCTCAAGTTGAATCGTGTTCAAATTTGGTGAGCATGTTTGTCTAATCAAGACAAACAATTCGATATGTGGCATGCACCGTGACGATACCCGAGAGCGAAGAAAAGCTAGAGAGAAGTTGCTGATCCGTGAAGAAAGTGCATGAAATTTAGCAACGTCATTCCTCGCTCTAGTGGCAAAATCACACCGCTCACGAGCACGATCGACGCGAGACCAATTCCATTATGGGCATAAGGTCTTGGGCCATCTCTTTCTTGGACCTCGTACATGATTAATGGTCAGATTCTGCACACGAAGATGACGAACATACTGTAAATTCCATGGTTGGAATCCTTGATGTCGGCCAAAATTCCAAACTTGCAAAATCTTCATTCGGCCATGGAATCGAGCTCTGTTTGGTGCCCCATGATCGTAGTGGCATGCTCAGTGTGATTCAGCGAAGAAAACACAAAAAAAGTAAGGATTGAACACACTATTGATCCAAAGTTTCAAGATCTACTCAAATTTCAAGTCACAGGATCGTGCACCAAAAACACGATCCATGGTACAAAGTCGGTGTCAAATCGATCGTCCTGCTGAACCCTACCAAAAAATAATCATCTTACGATCAGCCATGCAAGATCACGCAAGTCCTAGGGCAACATAAGGATTGTTCTGGAATTCCACAACTTGTTAGGAAGGGCCAAATCTGTCATTTTGTACCCTATTTTATAATTTATTTTAATTCAATTTAATATTTATTTTCAGCAATTAGGGTTACTTTTGATCATCCACCTATGTTTGGGGCACACTTTTATATATACGTACCATCATTGTACATAAAAAAAAAAAGAGGAGGCATACACACACAAGAGAGAGTTTTCACTTAATACAAGTTTATCTTTCTTACTATTGTTGTGTTACGCTTAAGCGAGGGAGTGAGGTGAGAGAAACTTTTGATTGGTACCCTCAGGTTTGAGGTAAATTTTTCTCTCTTCTTTTTCTTTTATTCTTCCCTCTCTCTTCTCCCCTCTCTTCTCCTTCTTCGTTTGAGTTTCTCACAGGGGCACGACAGTGGCAGTGTCATGCATGCCTCTCCCTTGGTCTCATAGAGCACGCATAGCGATGGCAGCATCATGCACTAGTCTCCTTCCCCTCCACTCGTCTGTTTCTTTGCTACCCATCGCCGCCCACAGACGCAGCTTTGATGTTTCGGTGAAGAACCCAAACGGTAAGGTTCGTTGCCACCTGCAGGGGTCACTCCTTGTCATGCATCTAGTGCATACGGCGATACCTATTGCCGCCCGCTAGGGGCTTTAGGAACACCTACCACCGTCTGCGAGCCTCCTTCGCGTGCCCCATGCTCGCCGCCATTCTTCCTACATCCCGTGCCTATCGCCATGCGACCTATGAGAAACTATCGTCGTGTTCATCATTAGGTGCTAGCGTCGTCCACAAGGGATGCACCATCTCCTTGCATTGCCCATAGCAATGCCTATTGATGTCTGGATTTCCCCTTCTCTTTGTCGTCTCTTTCTTTCCTCTTTCTCATCCCACTCGACTGAGGGTAGACCTAGCCTATCTCTGATGCGCCGACCTCTGTTTCGAGTAGTATTGCTTCTGTGCTTATCCTGAGAACCATGCCCATCTTGCTACCATTCCGAGTCGGTAATTTCTTGTTGTCATGCCAGTCTCACCCTTACGTCTTGCTCTCTTCAATTTTCTATCTTTCACCGTACCTTACACTTCATCTCTTTCTCATGTGAACGTGCATTGCTCTAAGACAAGGGTGGGTCCCTTTGACCCACTTGTCTTACAAATTAACCATAGAAGTGTTGCGCAGAAAAGTAAGAGGATTATAGGTTAAGGGAGGCGATTCCAAAGATACTCAAGCAGCTGGGGGGACTTTCTTCGTGATCTAAGAGAGCCCATGTGAGCCAGCCAGAGTAAGTCCCGAACCCACCTAAAATTTCTCTCTCATTGGTTGGTATACTTGCCATTTTCCCTCGCGCAAGGTTCTGAGAGAGCGATCTCAAATCCCGGGTTCACCAGAAACCTGAGAAACATGTCGCAAGATCACCTAGATCAAGAGGGCGAGATCAAGGCACCTAACCAGCTTGGCGATTCCACTGAGGATTTACTACCCCTTAGTCGGTTCGCTCTTGTTTGACCAATTTCCTTTTCATTTTCTGCACCTATTTCTATGGCACCTGAGTTGTTCCACCCATTCATTTGGGTCGGGGACTTCCTTATCCCTGTACTTGTGGCTGTCCCAGGGAAGCGAGTCACTCAAGCCTCCTTCCCTACCCTTCTTCTAAGTCGAGACTCACGATATGGCTCCCAGGTTCTCACCTGGATCAGTGCAAGAGAGGACATAAAGGTCCCTACCTCCCCGCCTTCTCGCCCTGGTGGATTCTCCTCTAAGGCCCCTTGCATGGGCAGCACTCCTGTTGCTGCACACTCTGCTACTGACAAATCATCTGCTAGTCATACTGTTGTGGTACACTGAAAGGCTGCCCCGTCCATCCCTGCGAAAGGCAAGCAAACTGTTGTCGTTCTTGAGGTTCATCGCAAGGCAAGCCCCTATGATCCTTCACTACTCCGAGCCTCCACACTCGGAGGGTCGGTACACAGAGGCTGAGGTCCTGAGGTCTTCCCCTCGCACACATTCAAAGGCTTATGGTCTATCCACTCGAGCCACACCACGGAGCAATCCTCATGTTGCCTTGAGTTTGCATCTAGGGCCAGGCCTTCTCGGGCCGAACCCTGCATGCACCATGCATTCGCTTTCCACAGCTTGGGGCAGCGCTAGCTCTATGCCACCTCGAGCATGGGAGGGTCGACCTTCTGTCTTCCCTCTTGGCACACACAGCTCCACCTTGTGAGAGACAATCTCTCGCCTCTTCCCTCACAAACACAAGCTCGTGGGTCTCGGCCTCGTCAAGTCGAACAGATTGACCAAGCCCGAGCAGACCCCCAAGTTACCTAAACGACTAACCCTAAAGGTTCACACGCATCATCGTTGCAGGTCCCTCTTGGATCCAAACTCAAGTGGTGTCACGAACCGACTTTTTCCTTTGCAGCTCCTCTAATGCCATGCAACCACCTCGTGCCGTGGTACTCAAAGTTCTTCCCTAAGTGTACCATCTTGAGCCAGCCCCAGGTGAACCGAACACCTGGGCCTCACAAAGGAATTTCGGGCAATGACTTGATGTCAGACAGAGGCCTCCAACCTCCAAGACAAGAACTCAAGCTGCCCTCCATCCTTAGGCCCCCCTCCTTACTCCAGCTCATAGACATGGCCCTCGTCTGTTCGAATAAAATGGGGTAATCCAGGTCTCACTTTAAGTTCTGGAATGAGGTCCACAGCTGCCTCTGGATCAAGCATAAAAGAGGCATGCAGATCCTGATCAGGGAAACCTCCAAGGCAGTCGATGTGAACACCCTGACGACCTCCTGCGTTGTAATCCCTTCTTCCCTCTTTAAACTCCGGAGCATGAGCAAGTCCAGGAATACTGTTCGGCGAACACTACCTAGAAGTCATGGTCCTAAGACCGTCAAGAGCTGGTCCTCACCAGATCCGCATAAAAAGCCCGATTCCAGTCAGGGCAAGTTAAGCCCCTCCAGATTGACTTGCCACGCACGACTCGCCAGCCTCGACAGTCCGCCGCATCACCTGACTCTGACCTCCTAGAAGAAACAGTCAATGCCATGGTGACCAATGACCCGAACGACGCTCAGGAGGAGCGGATGAACAATTTTGAGGAAATGATGCAAGCCATCCTTGGAAAGATGGAGCACTTAGAGGCCTCCAGATTCCCTTCCTCGTCTGATTCCTCGACCTGTGAGGACACAGCTCCTAGGTAGACTCCCCTTCGATCTCCCAAGACAGCTCCTCTTCTCGGGGGATCTCCCAAACTGACATAGATTCTATGGTGGACCATAGCTTCAAGAACAAGGTCCCAGACATGCTGAAGACGCCACTCTACCAAAAGCCATATCCTTCGTATATTGACTAGGTGTCGTTTCCCCCAAACTACCAAAAAGAAAAACTCCCCCTGTTCAATGGTACCACATTTCCCCACCAGCATACAGCCCACTTCCAAGAGGCTTGACGAGTAACGGACGTCTCCTCCTCTGTCTGTTCATCAAGACTCTCGGAGGACTAGCCTTCCAGTGGTACGCTCGGCTGCCGCCAAACTCGGTGCACATTTGGTAAGAAATGGAGTGGTTGTTCTACCAACGATTCTACGAAGTCCAAATGAACGTGGAAACCATCGAGCTCCTCAGCTTAATGGAAGACCCTGGTCAGCCAGTTGACAAATTCATCACTCGATGGAGGGAGTTGGCGTCCTTTCATGCCACTCCCATGACCGAGAAGGAAGCAGTCCAGACCTACATAAGAAACATGCTTCCCGAGATCGCCCTACATGTCGAGGCATCATCCACCCTCCATGTCAGAACGCATCTCTAAGGTAGTTCGTATCGATGGATTGTTCAAGCACCACGGCAGCCCACGTCAGTAATCCTCGGACTCAAACTCTCGCTCAAACAGTCGGGGCAATCAAAAGGTAGTGATCAGCACGGCTGTCACTGTGACTGACACTAAAGGTGCAGCTCCCCAAAATCTCGACCTCTCTAAAGCACAGATGCCTCAGATCAGGGGCAGGCAGCAGTCTTACAATGCAATCCTGCCTCCTAAAAATAGAAAGCAGAACGACTACTAGACCCAACACCAGAATAAGGTTTACCCCTTTGCCATGGAGTGGACCCCTGCACTACTCCAACTGCTTTTAGAATAGAACATGATTCTGCTGCCTGAGGTCACCATTGTAGAGTCACTGGGGCAGGAGTCGAATAAGAAGTACTGCACATATCATAGGAGAGTAGACCACCCCACTCACGATCCAAGAGGATGACGGGACCCTCTATTCTTCATGCATTTTTCTCTATAATGCTTGAAGAAGGGATCGCCACCCCAAGTTCCTGCTGCCAGGAACGAGAACCACTGGTGCACGTACCGCTAGATACGGGGTCATGACGTCAGCGAGTGCATTGGCTTCAATAAACGCTTGGCAAAAAAGATGCAGCAGTGTCAGGAGGTTCAGGGCGGCAAGACATCCTCAGGTCTCTCATCCTCCTATGCAAAAAGACCCTCTGACGCAAGCCAAGAAAATTACTAAGCAAGACCCTCTATAGGCCCTCTTTGAGGCAATGCTCAAGCAGGGTCATGTCACCCCGAAGTTAGTCAGACAGCCTAGGCATCTTGCCCTGGGCATGGAAAAACTCTGGTGCCCCTATCATCAAGTGTGGGTCACGAACTCAAGGAGTGCACTGGGTTTGAGGCCATAGTCATGGAGAAAGTCCAGCTAAGCCACATCATCTGTGCGGTTCGCTCAGGACATGTCCAAGCTCTCACTCCCATTCAAGAGGAAGCCCTGCTACAAGCCCCTCATGAGCATGCATTGGACCTTTCAGAGCTCTCTACTTCTCAGTCTTGGGAAGTCTACCATGGGCAAACAAGGCTCAAATCCCTAAAACATGAGGCGGTCCACCAAGCTAGGGCCACTCACTAGCCCGATAGGGCGGTCCAAATACCCCCTCAGATATCCCGAAGGAGATGGAGAGCACCAAGGTTAGCTGGCCGAAGGAATCGTCTTCCTCAGCCACCAGTCAAGGAAGAATTCCTCAGGCCCCTTCCTCCGCTGCCGACCTTGCGGGACTTCATCCCACGCACAGCTCAACTCATCTTATTGTCCAATCAGGCAGATGGCCCTGAGTTATCAATATCTCAGAAGTTGGCCAAAATGGGTGACGACGTTAAAAGCACCCCACAACGGTCAAAGCTAGGGCTTGACCTTAAATACCCCCTGCAAATGTCCAATTCCGATGACGACGTAAAAAGCTGCCTGGAACATTCTAACTCTTCTCCTCCTTCCCCCCCCCCCCTCTATTCCTTCTGCAGGTACCGCTCAGTGATGCCCAAAATTTGACACTCTAAACAAAGAGTTCAGAAGCATCAGCCTGACCATGTTGCAGTAAGAGCGCCTCAAAGAAATGCAGGCCCAGGAGGTAGGATCTCGATAGCTGCCGACGCCCTTGGAACCCAGGTCAAAGCCGAGTCATCCTCGACCTCCTCTTCTAAAGAAGCGTCCCACATGGTGTAGATATTGGAAGTATCAGCTAGCACAGAGCAAATGAACTTGAGGTCGGGAAAGAAGCTACAGCCCACACCTCAAAAGGTCAAGATCCTCAAATTTCCTGATCCCTCACTTTCCCCTAAACATAAACCTCAGGCCTCTACATCCCTAGTGTAAACTCTAGTTACTGCCCCATCAACCCAAACCGTAGCTGCTGAACAAAGTCAACCAGTGTCACAAACCAAAACTCAACCAAAGCCTATTCCTAAGCCTACCCTGCCACCCACACTAGTGACTGAATTAGGAACACATAAGATGAATGAGGATAAAGTAAAATACGATGTAATTGGGCACTTGAGAAAGCTTCCAGACCTTCTAAGTATCTATGATATCCTCTTGCTATCTAGAGACTACCATTGCTCTTTCTAACCTAGACGTATACGAAACCAAAATAGAGCCCATTGAAGTCGACCTGGCCGCCCTGAGTGGGTGCTTAGCAATCTCTTTCTTCAAAGACGACCTTCAGTTGGGAGGCAAATTCCACAATCGCTCCCTCTTCTTGAATGGTGAACTTCACGCCTACCCTCTCAATCGGATCATACTGGATGGAGGCTCAACAGTTAACCTGATGCCAAGAAGGATCCTCACCCGATTAGGATTAGGGTCTGACGACCTCACTCCTACGCACATCGCTGTGCAAGGGTTCAACCAGTCAGGAGAAAAGCCAGCTGGCACAGGACGTCTTCGCCTCAAGATCGGTGATCTCAACGATTACACTCAGTTCCACGTAATCGACATCGATACCTCTTACAGAGTCCTGCTTGGTCGTCCTTGGCTTCACGATCAGGAAGTGGTTCCTTCCACGCTCCACCAATGTTTCAAGTACAGTCGAGATGGAAGGCAACACAAGGTCTATGCTGATAAAAGACCGTTCTCTGTAGCTGAAACTCACTACGCCAATGCCAAGTACTATTTCAAGGACCGTCCAGCATCAGAAAAGCCAAAAGGTGATGACCAGAAGTCTGTGAGAGGGACAAGACCTTCATCTCATGATGACGTTGAGGCTTTAGGGTGAATGATCACGGATATGTTCCAAGAAGAGGAAAGACAAGGCGAGATCCTCCCTTTGACCCCCAGTCACCCAAACATACCTTGCCACCTCTCCAAGGTCATGGTATCTTCTCCCGAAGATGAAGCTTCTCCCTGTACTTCTAATTCGTCAGAACAAAATGATGAGTCAGAAGTAGCCCCTGAGCCTGAGAAGGCCCCAGAGGTGGACCTTTCAGCACCAAGGATCACCTATACATCAGACCAGCGAAATGTTCTGCATGTCCCCATCGCTCTCTTAGAGGAAGAACTGGTGCACCAACCACCACGAAAGGTGCTCCAAATTTCATCCTCCTTGAACAAGGAGATCACCGGCAGCCAAAAGAAGATTCTATACTTCTCCGGGATTGTTGAGGAAGTACAGGGTGACAAGAGTCAAACCACGGGCTCTCAGGAACAAGACCCTGTGGTGAAGCTGAGAAGCGAGGTGCGTAACCTCCAGAATCAACAAAAGGCTATGCGCGTCGCTTCAAAGCACTATCTATGGAAGTTGATTCTTCTAAAGATAAAACTTCCCAAGCCTATCGAGCCATTTCAGTCACCTTTGTCTTGAACAAGTCTACGTAAGGAACCTCAAATTCTAAAAGATTGTCTAGCAGCTTCTTCACCAAAAGGGGGAATATGATCAGCTCAAAGAGAGAAGCCCGATTGAAAAGTCAAAGAAGATCACGTCCGTTGTCTGCAGAAACATTACGGAGATTGAGCCTGGTGAGTTGTGCAGAGAAAGGCGTCACAGCTTGTGAAACAACAAAGACTCCCCGAACCCGCCAGACAAGAGGATGAATAACTTGTCTCAAAAAGGAGGTTACTACAAAAGCAGAGCCTATGATAGGTTCCCTTCGAGCTGAAGATGCACGACTCCCTCTCAAGGTGGCAAGAGGAATCGCCTTGTCGCCCATGATCATTAGGTCATACTCGCTCTCACCTCCAGAGGCAGGAGGTTGACAAAAGGGCTATGGTTCATTTTCAATAATAAGAGGCTCCTCATCCTCAATAACCATAAGGTCCCTACTTGAAGAGGTCCACCTCCTAGCAGCTTTAGAAGCCTTAACTGATTGTCGAGAAGACATTTGTTAGAGGATGCTAATTATCTCCAAAGGCAGGACTATCGTTGTCTGCCCACCGAGATGGAATCGTTGTCTGGCAGTCAAAGGCAAGACTGTCGCCACCAGGAGGGAATAGTCATCTCGTGCTCAGTCAAGGACTATCGGTGCCCCGTAAACCAAGGCGCATAAATGCCTCATGCCAGCTGTCATCACACGCCACACCTGCATCCCTTGAAATTCGGACGTGCCGCCTAACACTTATTGCGTGTCCTGTCACCATGCGTGCAGAGGGCGACTATTCATCGTCCCATGACTCCTCACCTCCCCGACCGTTACTGTCCCACGACCCTCTGGGTCCTCACCGATGCTTCTTCTTCATCGAGAATTCACTCCTTCCACTTGGAAAACCTCTCCCCGTCTCCTGCTCATTGCTGAAGTTAGCGGAAAACTACCGGAAATGCCCGAAAGCGTCCCTACGACCCTGCGGATTGCCTTTCTCCCTTGTTTCCCACTTTAGCAGTTCACCAAAGCTCACCGAAATTCCACTTAAGTTTTTGGGGAGCTCAATGCAGCCCCTTCTCCTTCTCCTCCAACAACCAGAGAGCTGACAAAGCCCTCTGAACTCTCTACGACCTCCACTTCAGCAGCTGAACGGCCGGAGCAGCACTTGAACCCCTGCAAGGCACCTTTGCATATTCTGTTAAGGCCACGAGAGACCCTCAGCCTTGCTCAAAAAGCCTCGACACTTGCTGAAAAGTCTTTGCAATCACGCAGCGAAGCTTCACACCTCCTAAAGCTCGCCAAAACGATTCTTATTAGGCTCGTGCCACCGAGGAGTGATTGAAATTTTTGAAAATTTAAAATTAATTAAAATGCTTGAAATTACTTGTAAAAACACATCGCAAAACTAAATGTCGTTTCCGAAAGTTCCTAAAATCAAGTTGGTGCATTTTTGGAAAAACATTTTAGGCAACACTAGGCGTGTCACTAGGGCGGCACTGGTGGTGTTGCCCACCTAAAAAAAAAAAAAATGCTTTATGTATTTTTTTGAAAATGTTGGGGAATAAAAAAAAAAGTCTTTTAGCAAAAATATTTGGGAAACACCAGGCATGTCACCCAGGAGGCACTGGTGGTGAACACTCGCCCAAATGTTTTTTATTTTTTTTTATTATTTTTTTTAATCAATTTTTTGAAGAAAAAAGGTTTTGCAAACAAAAGAGTTGGCCGACACGAGTAGTGTCGCCCCACAGGCTAGGCGACACTAGGCGTGTTGCCCAAATAATTTTTTTTATTATTTTTTTAAGTGTTGTTGCCCTTGTTGGGAGGTATTTTTCAACTTTTCTCCTATTATGGGGAGTTTGATAAAAAAACAATTTTTTCTTTATTGCCCCTGTTGGGGGGTCTTTGTTCATTTTGCACTTGTTGGGGCGTTCATGTTCATCAAAAGTGTGCCATTTTATTTGCCAAAGCATAGTGGAACACTTTCTTTGCACACACTTTTCAAACTGAATTTTTACAAACTCAGCCCCCTAGTTGTAGAGTTTTTATCCCAAATTCCCAGCTATTGGGTCATCATACGCACAGACAGGGATGAGATTGCCTCATTTTTTCTCGAGAGATCCAGTTGAGAGAAAAGTGCTCCCAGACTACCCAATTTCATCATTAGCGAGGTTTACCCATCTTTGATATGTGTATGTTGGTAGTTATGCTCATACAACGATGGAGTGCATAGCTAGTTTTAAGCCTTCATAACAAGCGTAGGAAGTTGGCTTCGAGAACCAGGCCAGATTGACTAACAGTTTAGCCTCTTATAGTGATGGAGGAAGTCCTTTCTAAACTCTTTAAATGGATGATTTAAAAGTCAATTTGAAAAGCATTTTCAAAAGGGATGGGCTTGACAGTTTTGCCACCTGCGGCTCCTTTAGGTGTCATTTTCTTTATTACGTTTTACCCAAAGATGATGAAAGGATTTCTTTGTGGGATCGTGAGAACTCAAAAGTGTCAAAGTTGTCCTTTACTATTTGGAGCTTTCATCCTGTGCTTCGCGGATCCAGGAAGAGCTCTCTGGATTCTTGTGGGCTTCCATCATGGAGAGGTCTCGACACTTTCAAGGTTCGTCGAAGTCACTTTGGTCTTCCATTCATCTTAACCTCTAGCATCTTTCTGAGATGGTTCTATTGGGAACCTACAGGGTTTAGGAGGAGTCTTCGTCCTCAGGGTCTGCTTGTGCAGTATTATTGAAACTTGCAAGTACTTGTTTGTACTTGAGTGTTTTACATCGGAAGATCCTTCTTAGAGATTTTTTCATTCTTTTTTCTTTTTTACCCATGATGTCTTTTCAGGTTTTCTCCACGTCCATTTTTTTTTCTTTTTTCGTTTTTTTTTCTTTGTGGTGCCTTTTCAGGTTTTCACCACTCTTTTGAGCTCGTTACGGGTAGTATTTTCTGAGATACATCGCATTAATGGGTTCATTGAGTTCGTACCCCTCCTGCTTTCTGATCTTTTAAGAATTACCTACGTGCACTTGGGTAACCACGAATGGCCCCTCCCAATTAGGTTTGAACTTGCCTAAAGGATGTGGATTTGCAAGAGTATGGAAAATTTTCCTAAATACCATGTCCCCTTCTTTGAATTATCGAGGAACAACTTTTCTTTGGTATGCCCTCTCAATTCTATACTGGTAAGCAATGATATTTGTGTTGCTCATAGTCGTCTTTCATCCAAAGTGACGAGGGAAGCGATTCGTGCTTCGATCTTTTGTTCTTCATATGAATTTTTGTGAATAAGCACTCGGAGAGACGGTATCTCAACTTCAACGGGTAACACTGCTTCATACCATACACTAATGACTATGGAGTCATGCCAGTAGGAGTCTTCTCAGTTGTTCGTTAGGCCCATAGCGTGTCATTTAGCTTTTCGTGCCAATCTTTGTCACCTTCTATTATTCTATCTATAATTTTGAGAAGTCCTTTATTTGTGGCATTTGCTTGTCCATTTCCTTGAGGGTAGTAAGGTGCAGAGAATTTTTACGTTATCCCAAAAATTTTGCATACTTTAGTGACCTTTTCATTTTTGAAGTTGGATCTAATGTCAGCAATGATTGACTCAGGAACACCAAATCTTAATACAATGTTGTTCTTTATGAAACAGGCAACATGTTGTCCTTAAATTTTGACAAATGATGCAACCTCTACCCATTTCATGAAGTACTTTGTAGCTGTTAATATAAAATAGTGGTCGTTTGAGACTTTTGGTGAGATCAATCCGATGATATCAAGACCCCACTAGCAAAGGGTCACACGAGCAGTGCTACGTTGAGTGGTACGGATGGTGCATGGATGAGGTCTCCATAAAGTTGACATTTGGGACACTTCTTAACGAACTTCCAATAGTCTTCAGCCATGGTGGTCAGGTAATAGCCTTGGCGCCTAATTTTTTTAGCTAAGGCTGTTGTGCCAAAATGACTTCCTTCATTGTGTAACTTCGTTAATACTTGGTTGATTTCTGGCCGATCGAGACATCGTAAAATGATGTCATTGACAGATTTGTTGAACAGGAGATCACCTCTTACTATGAATCCCATAGAAAACCTTTGAAGGGCTTCTTTATCCTTTTTGATGGGTCCTTCGGGGTATAACCCATCTTTCAATAGGGATAAAACATCGTGGTACCATGGTTTTTCTTTAACTAGCGCATCTGGAGCCACGAGAGACACTTCCCCATCGTTCTCATTTTCTTGTCCTATTTCTTCTTCGATCTTGGGTGGGGAAGGGTCATGTTTGTTCCTGATGTAGAATGGCAGTGTGGTGATTTTTGAAGGAATGTCAACAATTTAACCGTTACCCATGATGACTTTTCAGGTTTTCACCACGTCCATTTTTTTTTTTCGTTCTTTGTTTTTTTTTCTTTGTGGTGCCTTTTCAAGTTTTCACGACTCTTTTGAGCCCGTTACGGGTAGTATTTTATGAGATACATCGCTTTAATGGGGATTGAATTCGTACCCCTCCTGATTTTTTATCTTGTAAGAATTACCTGCATGCACTCGAGTAGCCATGAATGACCCTCCCAATTTGGTTTGAACTTTCCTAAATGATGTGGATTTACAAAAGTGTGGAAGATTTTCTTGAGTACCATGTCCCCTTCTCTTAATTGTGGAGGAACAACTTTTCTTTGGTATGCCCTCTCGATTCTACACAGGTAAGTAATGATATTCTGTGTTGCTCGTAGTCATCTGTCCTCCAAAGTGACGAGGACAGCAATTTGTGTTTCAATCTTTTATTCTTCATCTGAATTTTTGTGAATAAGCACTTGGAGAGACAGTATCTCAACTTCAATGGGTCGCACTGCTTCCGCACCATACACCAATGAGTATGGAGTCATGTCAGTAGGAGTCTTCTCAGTTGTTCGGTAGGCTCATAGCGCGTCGTTTAGCTTTTAGTGCATATCTTTGCCACCTTATATTATTCTATCTATAATTCTGTGAAGTTCTTTATTTGTGGCATCTGCTTGTCTATTTCCTTGAGGGTAGTAAGGTGTTGAGAATTTTTGCGGTATCCCGAACGTTTTTCATACTTAGTGACCTTTTCATTTTGAAGTTGGATCCATTGTCAGTAATGATTGACTCAGGAACACCGAATCTGAATACAATGTTGTTCTTTATGAAATGGGCAACATGTTGTCCTTCAATTTTGACAATTAATGCTACCTCTGCCCATTTCATGAAGTACTCTGTAGCCGTTAATATAAAATGGTGGCCGTTTGAGGCTTTTGGTGAGATCATTTCTATGATATCAAACCCCACATGGCAAAGGGCCACAAGGGCAATGTTGAGTTGAGCGGTATAGACGGTGCATGGATAAGGTCTCCATAAAGTTGACATTTGGGACACCTCTTAATGAACTTCCAACAGTCTTCGGCCATGGTGGTCCACTAGTAGCCTTGGTGCCCAATTTTTTGAGCTAAGGCGGCTGCGCTAGAATGACCTCCTTCATTATGTAACTCTGTTAGTACTTGGTCGATTTCTGGCTGATCGATACACTGTAGATTGATGCCATCGAAGGTTTTCTTGAACAGAAGATCACCTCTTAGTAATAATCCCATAGAAAACATTCGAAGGGCTTCTTTATCCTTTTTGGTGGATCCTTCGGGGTGTAACCTATCTTTCATCAGGGACAGAACATCGTGGTACCATGGTTTTGCTTTAAGTAGCACATCTGAAGCCACAAGAGACACTTCCCAATCGTTCTCATTTTCTTATTCTATTTCTTCTTCGATCCTTAGTGGGAAAGGGTCATGTCTGTTCCTGATGTAGAATGGAAGTGTGGTGATTTATGAAGGAATATCAACCATTGAAGCAAGGGTCGCATGGGTATTGGCGAATAGTTTATTTTCCCTAGTTACGTGCTGAAAGGTGATTTTTTTTTAAATATGGAATCATCATTTCCCCTTTTCTTGGTAGGGTTTGAGCTTTTCTTCTCTCTCCGTTCAAATCCCTTGAACTTGGTTTATAACGAGTAAGAAGTCACCAATTCTCGTATTTGTTGGAATTTCGTTCCCATAGCGTTCTTGAGCCTGGCTATCAGGGCTTCATATTCAACAAAGTTATTGGCACATGGGAAATTTAACCTAATGGTTGTTGGCATTAAAATCTTCTTGGGTGAGCATAGTATGACTCCTATGCTTGACCCGTATTCATTCCTTGCACTATCGAAATATAGCTTCCAAATTGATTTCTCGATTGTGAAGAGGTTTTCATCGAGGAGATTCGCGTTGACGGGATTGTTATCTGGCAGTGTGTGGTCAGCCAAGCGGTCAGCAATGGCTTATCCTTTGATCGATTTTTGAGTAACATATTCGATCTCGAACTCGTTCAATAGCATTCTCCACTTCGCCAAACGTCCGTTAAGGACTGGTCTTTCCAATAGGTACTTGAGTGGGTCTACTTTTTATATGAGCTTGACTAAATGAGATAAGACATATTGTCTTAACTTCTGCATGGCCCACACAAGTGTCAAGCAGTGCTTCCCCACATCCATGTATCTTGTCTCGTAGTCCACCATGGTTTTGTTGGTGTAGTATATCGTTTGTTATTTTCCATGGTCGTCTTATTATCCTAACATTGCCCCCATGGTCTTATCTTTCACAAATATGTATAGGAAAATGGGTTTATCTGAAGTAGGAGGACTAAGGATGGGAGGTTTGGTAAGGTACTCCTTGATTTGATTGAACAATTCTCGACATTCATTGTCCCATATGAATGGAGTATCCTTTTTTAAGAAGCCTATTGAGCGGTGCGCACTTGTCTGCCAGTTGTGAAATAAAATGCCTTATGGCTTGTATGCGACCTTGAAGCCCACGGATTTCTCTGATGTTCTGGGGAGGGAGCATTTCAGTGATGGCTCGTATTTTGGACGAGTCCACCTCAATGCCTCTTTGGCTTACTATAAAGCCTACTAATTTGTCGGATTCAACTCTAAAGGCACATTTTTGGGGATTAATTTTGAGTTGATGGTTCCGGAGTCTTTCGAAAATGAATCCTAGGTTTGTGAGATGATCAGACCCAGCCTTCGACTTGACCAGAATGTCTTGGACATAGTCTTCTATGATGGTGTACATTAAGTCGTGGAAGATGCTAGTCATTACCCGTTGATAAGTTGCCCCTACATTTTTTAGGCCAAAGGGCATGACACAACAACAGTAGGTTCCCCATTGCATTATGAATGTTGTTCGTTTGGTCTTCTTCTGCCATGAGGATCTGATTGTAACCTAAGAAGCCGTCCATGAATAACAACATCTCGTACCCTGCAGTGTTGTCGATCAAGGCATCTATATTTGGTAATGTAAATTTGTCCTTTGGACATGCCTTGTTGAGGTCTCGGTAGTCGACACACACTCGGATCCTCCCGTCTTTCTTGGGTATGACCATTATGTTGGCCAACAACTATGAGTAATCGATGGGGGTAATGAACTTCACCTTAAGTATTTTATTGATTTCTTCCTTAATTTTGAGCTCAAGGTGGATCTTCTAACATCGGAGTTTCTGCCTTACAGGTTTTCCTCCTGCGTTGAATATTAGAATGTGGGATCTAACGCTGGCATATCGTCGTATGACCAGGCGAAGACATCACGATATTCTTTAAGAAAGGAAATCATATTTTCCCACTCCTGAGGAGATGGGAGGTTCCAATCTTGGTTAACCTTGGGTCCTTCTCGGTTCCTAGATTTACGTCAATCATCTCTTCGATGATAGCCGTTGGGTCACCATCGAACCTCTTCATGAATTGTTCCACATGGGAAGTGAGTTCCTCAAGCTGAGAGATTTCTTCAAACTCTTGGCTCTCTTGATCTCATCTTGGTCGTCCAATTCGTTGTCTTGGGCATTGTGGACTGTTATGGTGCTTTCTTGGGTGGTCGCCATTTTTTAAAATTCTTTTTCATCTTTTTCAATCTTATTATGTTTTGAATTTTCAACTAATTTTGAAATAACACAATAGGTGTCCCTTATGGGACTCACAAGAGAAATGTTGGGAACTGAAAACACAAGGTAGTCAAATGGCCACCCTTCATGTATCCAGTTTTTGCCACCGGGACTCGAAGGTGCTGCTAATATGCTTCCAACAATTCTCGAGATAGGGGAGTGATCGACCAATTTCATTCCTGGGTTTGAATAGGCGGATGAGCACGCTTGGTTGTGTTTAAGACGATTGTGCATACCTTCAAATCCAGGTTAGCAAAAAGGTCTTCAATTTCCAGTTCTTGTGTGTGCTGAGAGGTGGAAGAAGAATTATTCCCCGTTGGGATTCAAGGATCATCTTAGGCCGTTTTGAAGGATGGGCATCGAGAGGATCGAGGCTTTGAATGCCTCCAGATACGAAGCCCAGATAGCATGAAGGCTTCATCCGGCTTTGAAATAAGGTAAGAGAACACTCGAGACCTCTTCGATCCTCGTTTTCAGTTTTGGCTTGGAGTGATTCAGAAATTGTCGTCTTTACGCCTTGCCTTTGACTCCCCAAGCCTTGGCCTAGTTGGAAGCCTTGGGAGAAGATCATGTGCCAAGCCTCAAGGGACCCGAAATCGTATCGATGTTGACATTGGATAATGTCTTCCATCGATGCAGAAGTTTGCAAAATTTGAGGAACAGGGTTGCCGGCCTCTAAGCGTAAGGTGGCACATTCGGCTTGCTCAAAGAAAGCGAGTGGGATTTCTCCAAGCTCGAACCCTACGGCTAGCTTCCTGCTATGTATACTAGGATTGAGAAAAGAAGGGGGTTCAGCACATACCTTCACGATGCCGGTTTTTTTCGAAAATTTGAGGCATTGATGGACTGTAGAGGCGACCACGAGGTTTTCATGCAGCCACGGTCTTCCTAGCAACAAGTTGAATGAAGGTTTAATGTCAAAGACATAAAACTTTATCACTTGGACGATAGGGTCGATCTTGAGTGTGAGAGGCAGTATGCCCTCAGCTTGTCGCTTGGTCCCATTGTATACAGCGATAGTTAGTTGACATGGCTCGAAGTCATCCGGGATTTTGCCTATCTGCTTCACTGTTTTCATAGGGCTTATGTTTAAAGATTCCCCATTATCAACAAGCGCTCTCCGTATCTCATATCCTTGCATAAAAATGGTGATGTGCAAATGTTGGAAACAAAAGCGGTTGAAGCTGGCTGGGATGTCCTCGTCCGTGAACATGATTGGTGTTGGTGCCATTAGTTAGTTGATCATTCTACACAACTCATCCAGCTGTGTGTTACTTAGAATGTGTGTCTTGACGAGGACCTTTTCGATCTGGGCTCTGTGTGCTAGTGAATTGGCAAGTAGCTCCAAGATGGAGATTTGAGCCTGGATCTTCCCAAGATGAGCTGGTAGATCGTAGGTGGATGTGAATCCTTGGATTTCTTTGTTCGGCTTGTGCTCTGTGACCCTTACTGGTTTTCTTGCTTTTGAGGTGTTTTTCATTCTTTCATCGAGAGTATCAGTCATCAATTGAATGGGTTTGAACACTCAGCCTCTTCGGGGGAATCAACCTCATCAGCCTGAGGCTCGATAGGGTCAACCCTAGCAAGAGTAATAGGGGCCTTTGGGGTGTTGGCCCCTTGTTTAGAAGATGGTCCCTTTTTGTTGATCTTGACCATATCGATCTCTAGTGTGTCGTCTTCATCATATCGGTCCCACTTGGGAAGGTTATCGAGGTTTGGAGGTGGAGGTGAAGGGCTTCCTCTTAGAAGGCTTAAAAGATCTTTTTCACACTCTTGAAAGTGATGATCATAAGCAAATAGAATTGACTGGGATGATCTTCTTCGTCTCCACTCTCAATCATGTGAATTACAAGTTTCTCTTTTGAGTTGTCTTGAGCTCCCAGCTTTTCGGTCGTTGTGACCATATTTTTAGGGAGATGATTTGTGAAGATACCCATCTTTTCATTAGGTTCTTCGACGGGTTGATTTCTAAGTGCGACAGCGATGTCCCCCTATTGATTAACCCTTGAATCATTCGTTTCAAATATATGAAGTTTTGAGTATCATGAGTATGGTTTTGATGCAATTTACGCCACTTGCGCTTATCTTCAATTGAAATGGTGGTTCAGATGGTAGCGACAGATAACCCATATTTCTAGCCAAGAGTAATTTCAGCACTTTTTCTAATGGGTCTTTGAGAAGGGGTGAAATTATCCTCTCGCCTTTGGTTGTGATATTGAGCGTTGGCTCTAGGCTGACCCCTTCAATTTTGGTTCTGATTGTTGCGTTGAGTTGCTGAACCTTGAGAAAGTCCGTTAAACTTGACCGGAAGCATTCCCCTTGTTATTGTTTTTGTTCGTATTTTGGGGAGTTGTTATCGGTTTATTGTCGGGTTTGGTGCTGAGGGGTGTCCCTCTGGCCCTTTCATGTCACGCCACCAGCTCAATCATGGAGTCGAAAGAGTGGGGGATAAGACCTTGGCTGAAGAAGGTCCTGTATTCAGAGCAGCATTCTCTATGACTATGGAGATCTTGGTTGGATGTGTAAGTGGACATTCTATAACCTGCATCGCCGCCTCACGGAATCGACCGATGAAATCCTCAAAGGATTCTCTTGGGTTTTGTTTCATTGCACTAAGCTCCCCCAGGGAGAGAGGTCTTGGTGTCGACCCGCGGTACTGAGAGATGAATAGGTTGAACATTTTGTCTGGAGTGATGTGTGGTTGAGCGAACATTGTTCTCCGATGTCAGTTCAAAGCCTCACCGGTCAATGTTTGTGGAAATATGTCCTTCAGCTGGTTAGGCCTGTCTCGCAAAGCTCGAATTGAGAGGAAGTGTGTGTTGATGTGAGTATCTGGATCGCTCTTCCCATTGAACTTGTTTCTAAATTTTGGGACAACAAATCCCAGGGGAAGGTCGTCCATGCCTTCAAGGGTCTCGTGAACATAAGCCTTGGGGGTAGAATTTCATGCATGCCCATTCTTACAAGCATATCTTGCATTGCTTTTAAGGTGCCTTCTTGTTGGGTATTTGACATGACAATAGGCCCACCGGTCGGTGGGTTCCCAAGCATAGACTGATGAGTTGAGACTTAGGGATATGTTGGTCGGAATGGGCCTGAGCTTGATGAGCCGTAGTCACCAAGGCTGTTTGATACATTTGTGCCTGAGGGGCATACTGACCCACAGGTGTCACCACTGGTTGCGAAAATTGCACGATTTGTTGGATCAGATGAACTAGAGGGACCAATTGAAGAATCAGCAAACTCGGTTATGCTAGGGGTTAACCTATACCACTAACTTGGTTTGGGATCGACCTGTACGCTGAGGCATGGACAGTGTAACCTAGGTCAACTAGACTTTTAAGGGTAGCTTGGACGCCTATTTTGCCTAAGGGTTGGTCTAGATTGATACTTCTGCTTCGTACAGTTTTCCGGACATCATGAGTTGTACTATGGTGGTTTGAGGTTTGGTTAGATCCCCTAGACCTAAGTGGGTCTTGGTTTTGAGATTGTTGCACCTTGGAGTTCTATTGGTTCGTGTTACTGGAATTAGCATTATATGTTGCATGAATTTCTTCCCTCACTCGACTTCTACTTTGGTGGCCTAAAATAGGATGACGCCCAATCGAATCCCTTGACTATTCAAAGTCTTTATGACAAAACCGACTTTTCAGGCCACATAGATTTTAGGATTAGGGGTGGACCCATGGGATTCTACCACTAATTGAAGATCTGAGCGTTGGATAATGGATTGATCTGAGGTCTGTTGATAATCCCAAGGGATCGCAGCATTGGTCCCTAGGTTTTGGCAGGTTAGGCTTAGAGTCGGCCGTGGAGCAATCATCATGGTCACCTTGAGTAACCGACATGGTCACTATCTTTGGGGTTCTAGAATCTAGACTTAGGTAAGAGCAAGACTCGACGACTTAGGGATGACCTAGCCTGACTCTAGGGCAAAACTTTAACTAAGACTAGACTGCAACCTAGACTTGCTAGACTCAATGGGTTTTGGTTCAGACGCCCTGAAATAGGGTAAACCTAGTTTTATATCTAGAGGAAACTCTAAACTTAGACCTATGCTGAAACCTAAACTAAGACCTAGACTAGATGTGTACGAGTCTCGGCTCGGACCAAGAGTGGGTCTAAGTTCAAACCTAGGCATGAGCCTGGTTTGGACTAGGATTGAGCTGGGTGCAAGCCTGGGCTTGGACCTAGAGGGTTGTGAAGATCAGGCCCAGTATGGACCCAGACTGGATTAAGATTGGTTTAGGAACAAGCCCTTGGCTTGGCCTAAAAGGGGGCCTAGGTTTGGTCCTGGGTGTGAACCCAGTTCAGACCTAAGCTAGGCTGGGTATAAGCCTGAACTTGGACCTAGAGAATTTTGATGAGCTAGGAACGAACCTTTGGCTTGGACTAAGAGGGGGCCTAAGTTCGGACCAAGGCGAAACTTGATTCGGACTTAAGCTAAGCTAAGTATGGGCCTGGACTTGGACCGAACGTGTTCAGATCGAACCAAAAGCTGGTCTTGATTGACATCTAAGATTAACCAAGAAAAAAGAGCAAGCAAAGAACACGGAAACTTTTGACCTAGTATTATAGGTAGGCTTGGCTTGAGCGTGGGTTCCTAACTATTGAAATGTGGCTAGGCTAATATAAGTCCCCACATAGGTCCTGGCTTCTTGTTATAGGATGTTCACCAAGTCCTACTATACGCAGAGTTGCTTTGAGGAAAAGGATTTTGGAGGGGCACTCATAGTTAAAGTTACACGAATCCCAACCTCCTCGACACTCAAAGCTAGGTTCCCCTCACCCCATTAACACGGATTTTGGGGGTTTTCAAAATATTTGTTCGCTAGTTTTCCAAGCATTCCCGCTCCGGCATTAGCTAGAGTGTGTAGAGAAGCACGCAATTAAAAATAAATTCAAGCACACAATGCAAACAAAACAAGAAAGAAATAAGTGGGCGCTTGGCACTAGCCGTGCCAAATGATGCACGTGCTTTATGGTGAAGCTCACTCGAAGCACAATATAGATGGGGGGGTAGGCAACCCCTAAGGAGGTACAGTCAAGAAAGTGAGACCAGGCATAGTCCGTGCTAAGTCGAGCACGGCCTGAGTCGAGGGTGACTCGAACGGGACACAGTTCAGGGAGGGTGCAGGCAGCCCTTGATGTATTTTTTTTTTATTTTTTTTATATTTTAAAATTTGATGAAACAGAGTTAAACTAAGCATGGTGAAAGCAGGGAAAACATGGTTTCCAGTTAAAATTAACAAACTAAAATAAAATAAAAAATTCAAAAACAACATTGACCTATCTGAAGCAAAATATTTTTTTTTATATTTTAAAAAATTTTATTTGAAGTCAAAAATTTGTCAACAGGGAGTCCAAAGTCCTTGGAATATGCCTGTGGGGTCCCAGTATGTTTCTGGGAAACTTGTAGTTGGGCGACATGGGTGGTGTCGCCCAGGCGGCACATTGGTGTCACCCTTGCAAGGTAAGCGACACTGCTAGTGTTGCCCAAAATATTTATTTATTTTATTTTATTTTTATTTTTTTATTAATATTGATGAAATAAGACTACTTTAAACTTGAAAGGAATAAAATAATATATTTATGATGAAATAAATTAAAACTAAGTAAAGCAGAACATTGCAAATAGAACAGACCTGTATCAAGTAAAATAGTTTTTTGGTATTTTTAAAAATTTTATTTTGATCTAAACGTTTTTGAGCAGTTATAAGAGATACCCTAGAGAGGATATAAAAATTTTAAGAAGATTATGAAACTTTTAAATTTGGGTGACACGGGGAGTGTCGCCCTGGATATGGGTGACACTGGTGATGTCGCCCAGAAAAAGCAGGGTTTCGCAGCACCAAAATCCTGTATCTTGGTCACAACCAACTTTTGGGACCTTTTTTGACTGAAATCAATGAAGAACAATGAATAAAAAATGTATGTTGGGGCTTGGATCAAGCTCGAAAGGCCCCACGGTGGGCACCAAACTGTTTACGATGAAAATCTGACAGATCCTTCGATGAAGATCTCTCATATATGACACCTTAAATTGATGAAAATGAATTGGTAGAGAAAGTGGGACAAATCGAATTCATATCTGAGACCAGATCTGCCCGAAAACTAGCAGATTTACTGTCAGATTTGTGACAGAGCCAGTATGATCCAAATCATTAAAATATGATTTTTAAAACAAATGAATAGATCAAAATAAAATAAGAACTAAACAGTAAGAAAGGAAAGCAAGAAATGACTAAAGAACGATACCAAATCGGGCTGGATGGCCAGGGACTCCACAGCCTTCGAGGGCTCGCCTGTATCAGTACCAACGTCCTCTTTGCCTCTCTGATTCAAATGTTGACCAGCAGATCTCTGGTGTAAAAAGGTTGTTGTTCTCTAAAGATGGTTTAGATCTAGGGTTGTTGTGCCATACGTCTAGGTTTTCTCAGGCTTAGGGTTAGGGTTTTCTCAAAAAACGTTTGTTCAAGGGTTTCTATCTTCTCTAGAGTTTTCTTCTCTCTGAAGCCGTGTTTTTTAATCCATCTCCTGTTTCCAACTTCATCTACACTTAAGTAGCCACGAAAAAGGGATATATAAGAGCCCAGGACCTGTTGAAAAGGATATACATCCATAACCAACAAATCCCCATCCAAAAAAACAACTTTTGAAGGTATGCATTTGGGGGACACTGGCATTGTCACCCAAAAAACTATTTAAAAACTGACCTAAAATAGAAAAAAATGAATTTGGGGCAAAGGGGTTGGGCGACACTGGTAGTGTCGCTCAAATCTGGGCGACATAAGCCGTGTAGCCTAGTCTAGGCTGAGTCACTCAAACAAAAAATGCTCCAAATTGAAATTTTCTTTTCAGATGTGTTCCTTAGCCTCTTGTGAAGCTACGGGAAAATCTTTGGGTCAAAAATTATTTTTTTACTATTTTTAATGATTTTTTTGGTAAAATAGGGCATTTACAAGATGACTTGGGTAGCACTGCTAGTGTCGCCCGCCCAAACAAAAACTTGTCCAAATTGATTTTTTTCACTTTGGGTGTATTTCTCAGCTTCTTATGAATCTCTCAAAATTTTGGGTCAAAACAGACTTTTTTACTATTTTTAATGAGTTTTATGGTAAAGCAGGGAGTTTGCAGGATTCCGGGTCAAAACAAGACTTCTGCAGGGTTCCGGGCAGGCGAACTGGTTCTGGGTCGCTGGCACTTTCAAAAAATATTTGCAAGTACTCTGTGAATACCGAAGTGTTGCCGGTGAAGTCTTTGCGCACTATGATTCTCGCCGAAAGCTCTTGCTGAGAGTTCTCTCTCACTTTAAAACTCTCTTCAATGTTTTACTGAAGGTAAAACAGTAAAATTTTACCCCTTTTATATGTGAGGGTTGCACAAAGTACCCTTCACAAGCTCAAAATGATGCTCTAGTCCTCGTCTTTAGACGACGAAAAGTCCAAGCCGGGGCGGGTCAAGCCCGAGGCCCGAATGTGAGTCGCTACCACCTGTGTTTCATGAACCTACTGCTGTCTATGCTTTAACACCGCGTGCTTTACTAAACGAGCTTTCGTCATGCGCTTCACAAGCACTTATCACCATGTGCTTCACAAGAAGCTATCACTGTGCGCTTCACAAGAAGCTATCGTCGTGCGCTTCACAATGTGCTATCGCCATGTGCTTCACAAGAAGCTATGGACATGCGCTTCACAAGAAGCTATCGCAGTGAACTTCACAATAAGCTATCGTGCACTTAACAAGAAGCTATCGTCGTGCACTTCACAAGAAGCTATCACCATGCGCTTCACAAGCAGCTATTTTCGTGCGCTCCACAAGAAGCTATCGCCTTGTGCATGGTCACCATTCTGCATCCCCAGGGAGTCAAGTCTTCAGTTACGGCTCTGTTCCCCATAGAACCACATTTCCTTACCACATAAATGGTCCAGGTGCAAGACCCTAAACTTCATGGTCCAAACTATAAGACGAGGTCTAGTTGCATGACCTTAAACTGCATGGTCCTAGTTGCATGACTTTAAACTGCATAACCATGGTCCAAGCTATATGACCTTAAACCATAGTGCACGTTTTGTCCGCATGACATTAAATGTCTTCACACAGCTCCTAGCCACATGGCTTTAAACTGCATAGCCATGGTCAGAGCTACAAGACCTTAACCGTAATGCATGTCCCTATAGCAAGACATTAAACGATGCTACAAATAGTCCATGCACATGACTTTAAATTGTGCAATGGATGCACCTCTCCTTCGAGTTTATTCTACCACTATCCTCAGTAGGAGTCACATCCGTATTGCAGCCCAATCCTCAATGGCGTTAGGGTCATTCTTATCTCGTCAATCCCCAGTGAGGTTACATCTGTACTCCAGCCTGCCATTCCAGCGAAGTTACATGCATACCATTGCTTGTTATCCCCAAGGAGTCATACCCCATTAATCCTCAGTGGGTCTACTCCTCAGCAAACCACTTTATGCCCCCATGGAGCTTCACCTATACGGCAATCCACGTAATGGTCCAGGATGCATGACCCTAAACTGCACAGCCATGGTCCAAACTATATGACCTTAAACTGTAGCGGAGGTCTAGTTGCACTACCTCAAAACTGCATGGTCCTAGCCGCATGACTCTAAACTGTATAGCCATGGTCCGGGCTACATGACCTTAAACTATAGTGCACGTCCTAGCCGCATGACGTTTAAAAGCTTAGCACCATGGTCAAAACTATATGACCTTAAAATGTAGCGAAGGTCTAGTTGCACGACCTTAAACTGCATAGGCTTAGCTGCATGACTCTAAACTGCATAGCCATGGTCCGAGCTATATGACCTCAAACTATAGTGCACGTCCTGGTGGCATGACATTAAACCGCTTTGCACAGGTACAAGAGGCACGACCTTAAACTTTCCCCCACAATACGCGTACACACCCTTTACGTGCATTTTCACTTCGCCTTCCCAACCGACCCGTTCGTGTGCGCGCACCACCTTCTTTACTTCCCCAGTGAGTCCACTCACTTCATTACCGTCATCCATAATTTCTTAGTGAGTTTCATCTATGCTAACATAACAGTGAACAATCTCGCCATCCATATTCGCCGTCCGCCTGTGGGTCACCATTAACCACTTCTCATTTCCTCAAAGTGAGTATAATCACCACCATGCTCACTCCATGGCCTCCAAAGGCTGACATTCATCACCACCATGGTCCAAATATATGACCTTAAGTGCACGTCCCGGCTGGATGACGTTAAAAAGCTTTGCACAAGTCTCCAAGGCATGACCATAAACACCCCTTTATAGAAAAAAAAGGATAACAGACAATGTGTATACAGAGATTAGGGAACACCATGAGTAAAAATGATGGACGGGTATGGTCATGAAAGCATGAGTAAAAGAGTTCCGTGAAATAAAAGCCCGAGCACGGTAAAAACCCCAAAAGGGCACCGTGAGCAAAAACAGACGAAAAGGGGTGGACATGACTGCAAGGTCATGAGTAAAATAACCCAAAAACAAATGAGGTTTGTGAAAACTGTCATTACAGTGGCACTTCCCCAGTCCAGGTGAAAGCCCACAAAGAGTGCTTGGACCAATAATGCAGGTTGATGTAGCATCACAGCCTTAGCCCGCATCCAATTGCCAAATAGGCGTAATTCTGACTAATGAGGTCCACACGAAATCCTCAATTGTCAGGATCCAATAAAAAACACAAGATGGCTCACCCAGAAGGGAGACCTCACAATATCTCCCAAACACCAAAAACAAAAGAGAGTCTTTGAGGGTGAGAATGTTGACCGAAAGATCCCTCCAAAAACAAAGAGATTCCTTGAGGGTGAGGATGATGACTGAAAGATCTATTCAAAAACAAAAAGAGTCATTGAGGGTGAGGACGTTGACCAAAAGATCCCTCCAAAACAAAAGAGAGTCTTTGAGGGTGAGGACGATGATCGAAAGATCCCTCAAAAAAAAAAGAGAGTCCTTGAGGGTAAGGACAATGATCGAAATATCTCTCAAAAAATAAGAAGATTCCTTGAGGGTGAGGATGATGACCAAAAGATCCCTCACAAACACAAAATGGCCCTCAAGGGTACTGTCTGATAGGGTGAGGAGTGTAAATACCAATCTCTCAATGTCACAAACTCATCTGACAGGGTGAAGACATTAAAAACTAACCCCTACGGTCCCGTGAGGGTGAGGACCACGACAAGATCCCTCAAAGTGTTTTCTCCCCCTAAAGTCTCCACGGATGGACCCGTACATTGCACCATGGGTCCTCCATGTGGAAAAAAAGGGAGAAGCCGGTCAATAAAGCTTGACAAACATTTGAAATTTAGACAGTCTCATAATAGCTTAAGAGCTAGCCAAGATCTTCATAAGGGCTCCAAAAATCCTCTTGCCAAGCTTCATCATATTCCGACATCTCTAAGGCAATGCAGACTGAGAAACAATTTCGGCTGAATTCACCTTTGACACCCGAAAACGGACCTCTATAACTTGAACCCCACTCTCTAAGCATCAAATGGCTATGGGACAACCGCCATTAGATTCGGCAAGGTTGAAAACGCTTAGGGGTCAAATTTCAACTTAAATAGACACTCCAGAGAGAAGTTATAGGCAAAAGAATGAAACAAGATGAGCCGCACACTATTCTCGTGTAGCCACTCTAGAAGTAATCTCCATGAAAGAGACGGTCACGAACAATAACTTGCGACATCCATATGTCATTCGTCTCGAGTCAGATCACTCTCAAATTTTGTGAGCGTGTTCGTCTCTTCAAGATGAGCGTTTTGATATATGGCACGCCTTATGACGACGCCCAAACAAGGAGAAAAGCTAGAGAGAAGCTGCTAATATGTGAAGAAAGTTGCAGGAAAATCAGAAACGACATGCCTTGCTTTAGCGGCCAAAGCATAATGCTCGCGCATCGGATTGACACGAGACCAGTTCCATCGTATGCAAAAGGTCTAGGGCTATCTCTTGTTCGAACCCCGTACATGATGAATGGTCAGATTTTACACGTGAAGCCAATAAATTTACTATAAATTATCGAACCGAAATGTCAGATTCCGACCAAAACTCCAAAGTTGCGAAATCTTCTTCCAGGCATGAAAACGAGCTGCGTTTGTTGCCATGCAATCTTGATGGTATGATTAGTGTGATCCAATAGAGAAATCATGGAAAAAAATCAAGAAACAAGCACATTATCGATCTGAAATTTTCAAGATTCATCTAAATTTCAAGTGGCATAATCGTGACTTAAAAATATGATCCATGGCTCGAAGTTGGTATCAAATCGATCGTCACGCCGAGCCCTACAAGAAAACAATCATATTTTGGACATATGGGCATCAGAGTAACCCCGAATCATCCATAGAGGATCACGCAAGTTCTAGGGCAGCAGCAGGGACTGTTTTGGAATTCCATGAATTGTGAAGCAGGGGCAAATCAGTCATTTTTTCCTTATTTTCTTATTTCTTTCAATTCAAATATACCTTAATTATTATCAATTAGGGTTATTTTTGGGTGATACGCCTACGTTTTAGCCCTAGTCTATAAATAAACGTTCCCTCTCATTGAGAAGAGGCCAGAAAATCATTGTAAAGGACCCCCCTGTCATTCTCTACATTTGAGATTCTTCCTTGAATTCGTGAGTGTGTCTTGGATAGAGATAGAGGAGAGAGAAATTTTAGAGCGGTACCCCTTTCACCTTCAAGGTATTTTCTCTCTCTTCCTTTCTTCTCTCTCTGGTTTTATTTTTCTCTCTTCTTCTCTCTTCTTATCTTTCGTATTCTTCTCCTCTGCTGAGTCTTTCTCAGAGGCCATGCACGGCAGTGGCAGTATCATACATGCCTCTTTCTCTCTTCCTCCTTCTGTGACTTCGCAGGTCGTGCATGGTGATGGTAGCACCATGCACGAGCTACTCTCCCTCTCTCTTCGTTCGTTTCTGTTCTTCAACATGGTTTGCACAGAGCGTTAGTCATCGTTGTGCGCAATGCCATCTGAAGGAGCACACGCTGAGCTGGGTCGCTCTCAAGCAGCGGGTCGGGCTCCTGTTACTAAAATTAGCATCACGCACGGTTATGTGAATCACCGACAGTAGACTATTGTTCTTCCTCTTACAGGTAGCAGACGACAATGCCTATCGCTGCCCACGAAGGGTTTCACCCATGCTTCGCGTCCATCGCAGACAGCGATGCCTATCGTCACCCGTGAAGGGTCACGACGATGGGTAACGCTGTCCATAGGCTTCTTTTGCACCCTGTGCCTATCGCAGATGGCGATGCCTTCCATCACCCACGAAGGGTCACGACAATGACTATCACCACCTGCGGGCTTCTCTTGAGCCCCGTGCCTATCATAGACAACGAAGCCTATCGCAGACAGCGATGCTTATCGCCACCTGCGAAGGGTTGCGTCGATACGTAATGCCGCCCGCAGGCTTCTGTTGCACCCTGTGTCTATTGCAGATGGTGATGCCTATCGCCGCCGACAATGGGTCGCAGCAATGACTATCGCTGCCCACAAGCTTCTTTTATGCACTTTGTGCCTATCGGAGACGGTGATACCTATCGCTGCCTGCGAAGGGTCGTGGTGCCTTCTCGTGTTGCCGATGGCGATGGCTAACGCCATCTGTAGTTCACTACTCACCCTTTCACCGCGGGCAGCAGTGCCCAACGCCGCTCAGGGGCCATGACATTGTTACTCCACAACTGTGGATGACAATGCCTAATGTTGTCCGGGACCTTCTCTCCTCTTGTCTCGCATCTTTTCTTCTCTCTCTTCTCTTCTCTTTTCTTCTCTTCTCACTTGAATAAAGGATAGACTAAGTCTAGCACTGTCATAATGGCCTGGCTGTCGAGTACTATGGCCATCGTGCTGGTCAAGAGTATCATGCCCGTCTTACCGCCACAACAAATTAGGACAATCACATCAGCCTTGGTTTCGAGTAGTATTGTCATCGCACCAGTCTGCGTTACCATGCTCGTCTTGCTACCACTCCGAGGCAGTCACTATACTTGTCCAGCTATCGTTCTAGTCTTGTCCCCTTCTCTTTTCTCCTCTTATTCATCACCCTAGTTTATAATCTTCTCATTCCATATGAATGTGCATCATCTTAAGACAAGGGTGGGTCCTTCGGCCCACTTGTCTTGCAAATTAACCATGTTAGTGTTGTGAAGAAAACAAGGAGATGGCAGGTCAAGGGAACCGAGTTTGAACCAGTTAAAGCAGCTGGGGGGATTTTCGGCATGATCTAAGAGGGCTCCCACGCGAATCAGCCCGAGTAAGTCACGGACCCAGATGAGGTTGGTCCCTACCTCAAGTTCAAAATTCCTCTCTCACCAGTTGGGCACCTACCCTTGTTCTATGAACAAGGTTCTATGAGAGCCGACTCAGGTCTCGGGTCTTCCAAACCCGAGACACATGTCACCCATTCATCTAGATCTGGGGAGGTGAGGTTGAGGCATCCGACGAGCCTTAGCTTAGAAAATCAGGCGCCAAGGCTATTAATGGACCATCATGGCCGAAGATTGTTGAAAGTTCGTTAAGAGGTGTCCCAAATGTCAACTTTATGAAGACCTCATCTATGCACTGTGCATACCACACAACTCAACACCGCCCGTATGGCCCTTTGCCATGTGGGGTCTTGATGTCATCATAATGATCTCACCTAAAGCCTCAAACGGCCACCGTTTCATATTAACGGCTATAGAGTACTTCACAAAACGGTTAGAGGCCTCATCATTTGTCAAAATTGAGGGACAACATGTTGCCCATTTCATAAAGAACAACATTGTGTTTCTGAGTCAATCATTACTGACAATGGATCCAATCTCAAAAATGAAATGGTTACTAAGGTGTGCAAGAAGTTCGGGATAACGTAAAAATTCTCCACACCTTACTACCCTCAAGGAATGGACAAAGAAAGGTCACAAACAAATGACTTCTCAGAATTATAAACCGAATAATATAAGGTGGCAGAGATTGGCACGAAAAGCTAAACGACGGGCTATGGGCCTACCGAACAACTGAGAAGACTCCTACTGGCATGACCCCATACGCATTGGTGTATGGTATGGAAGCAATTCTACCCATTGAAGTTGAGATACCATCTCTCTGAGTGCTTATTCACAAAAATTTAGATGAGGAACAAAAGATCGAAGCAAGAATCACTGCCCTCATTACTTGGATGAAAGATGACTACGAGCAACACAAAATATCGTTGCTTATCAGTGTAGAATCGAAAGGGCATACAAAAGAAAAGTGGCTCCTCGACAATTTAGAAAAGGAGACATGGTACTCAAGAAAATCTTGCACACTCCTACAAATCCACACCCTTTAGTTAAGTTCAAACCTAAGTGGGAGGGGCCATTCGTTGTTACCCGAGTACACGTAGGAAATTCTTATAAGATAAAAAATCAAGAGGGGTACGAGCTCAACAACCCCATTAATGCAATGTATCTGAGAAAATAGTACCCGTAATGGGCTCAAAAGCGTGGTGAAAACCTGAAAAGGCATCACAAAGAAAAAATAAAAAGATAGAAACAAAAAAATGGACGTGGTGAAAACCTGAAAAGGCATCACAAAGAAAAAATAAAAAAAATAGAAACAAAAAAATGGACGTGGTGAAAACCTGAAAAGGCATAACGGGTAAAAAAAAAAAAAAGGAGAATAAAAAAAAATATCTCAAAGAAGGAGCTTCTTATTCAAAATGCTCAAGTACAAATAAGTACTTGTAAGTTCCAACAATATTACACAAGCAGACCCTGAGGACGAAGACTCCTCCTAAACCTTGCAGGTTCTCAACAGAACCAACTCAAAAAGATGTGACGGGTGAGATGAATGGAAAACTGAATGGACTTCGACGAACCTTGTAAGAACGTCGAGACCTCTCCAAGATGAAAGCCTGGCAAGAACCCGTATAACTCTTCATGGACCTGTAAAGCACAATATGAAAGCTCCAAAGGTAAAAAGATAACTTCGAGACTTTTGAGTTCTCACAATCTCACAAGGAAATATTTTCATCATCTTTGGGTAAAACATAATTAAGAAAATAACCACCGAAGGGGCCACAGGTGGCAAAACTGTAAGGCCCGTCCCTTTTAAAAATGTTTTTTCAATTTGATTGTCAAAATCATCCATTTTCAAAAGTTTTAAACCCATTTAGAAAGGACTTCCTCCATCACTACATGAGGTTAAAGTGTTAGTCATCTGGCCTCGTTCTCGAAGGCAACTTCCTATGCCTGTTATGAAGGCTTGAAACTAGTCAAGCACTCCATGGTTGTATGAGTATAACTACCAACTAACACATATCGGAGATGGGTGAACCACGCCAATGACAATATTGGCTAGTCTGAGAGCGTTTTCTTGTCGACTGGATCCCTTGAGGCAAAATGAGGCAAGCTCATCCTTGTTTGTGCATACAATGACCCAATAGCTGGAAATTCGAGATAAAAACTCAGGCAGAAATAGTGGCACGTTCTCAAGACCCCTTATCACCCAATCGAATGACGATAACTCGTCAAGAATCCTACGATAATGGTTGATGTCACGAGGCTAGGTGGTGTGATTAACATATGCCAAACTTAGAGCAGCAGATACAGCCATCATTGATCGAGGAGGACGGACAATGATGATGTGTTCATAGGCCCAAATTTGTAGAAAGAAGGAGCCAAAATCACCCCAATGGGTCACAACACAACACCCCCAGACCCCGGAGCTATCTTGGGAAAATTGACCTGGGAAACACTAGTGGTCACCCAGCCTGTGTGGGCGATATTGGCAGTGTCGCCCGAGCGACACCACCAGTGTCGCTCAACTCAGACCCTCCCAATTCAGTTTGGGATTTTTCCAGTTAATTCTTGTTGTGGTGTCGCCCGGTCGACGCCACCAATGTCGTTGAACTCAGACCCTCCTGGTTCAATTCGAGCTTTTTCCAGTTAATTCTTGTTGTAAAAATATGAGATCTAGGGACCAAAACCAGAAGAAAAATGGATTTTCAGGGGAAAAATAAAATAAAATTGAGTTTGAAAATATACCTGCAAAATCAGGATGCTACCCTCAATGAATCGGTCGCCTCGCGTGACCTGGTCGTGAAGACCCTGGTAAATGCCTACCAACATGGTTGGAACAATGGTGTAACCTGCTCGCTCCCAAAAGGCCTGGACTATAGGAACAAGAAAACCACAAATCGTCTTACAACCACTAGAAAAAAAGAATGGATCCCAATAGCACAAAAAGAAAAATACGAATCGTACAGCAGCCCGAGACCGCTCTCGATTATGGACCAGCAACCCCCATATCGACTCACTTACCATGCGAAGAGTAGGTGGCCCCCAACACTCACGCACCCATGATGGAATGATTGTCAATGGCAGTAGAGGGTTGATATGCAATCTTGAACACGCTCAAGCTAGAAACCCAGGCAATTTCCTTCAAAGTTGGCATTGTCTTGCCTGTAGGAAGGAAGAAGGTGTTTGTTTGATAGTTGGACCTCTCATCAAGAGCCTCGAGGAGCAGAAAGTTCACATGGAAAGAGGCCATGCTCAAGATGCCTATTATCGAAATGAAGCCACAAAGCCCCTGAGCTCGGGCCATTGCTGAACAGAAAGAAACCAATCTATGAACAAGGGCCCAATGATAGGAAAACCATTGACACATCAAGGAACTTCACCCCATCAAAAGCCCTGCAAGATATGGGAGGGCAGACCTTCACAGAAGTGCCTAACTCTTGGAAAAAGAGGTGAAGCCTCCTCCTCTCTTCCATTGTCAACCCGCTCGAAAACCTTCCCCTAGCTCTTGGAGATTGCGTTGTCCTTCCTAGGATCCATGAAAGCCTAAGGATGAGTGCAAGAAAAACCAGTAAGATCAAGGGGAGATGATGAAGAAGGACAAAGATGGAGATGGAAAGAAGAAAGATGATATTGAAAGATGAGAGAAGAATGGGAAGGAGTTGATATTTCTAGAAAATAGGGAATTCAACAAAAAAATCATCCTGTACCTATCCACTTCGGCCAAAAAAAGGTCTAGATAAATCTAAAACCTTCCAAAACAATAATTGACAATTTTAGACGTCGGTAGGCTGGGCGACATGCCTGGTGTCACCCAATTCCATTCTCAGGTTGGGCGACACCACTAGTGTCGCCCACAAATTACAGCCATTCTCAATAATCTCAGCATGTTCAGAATAAAAATAAAAATAAAAAAATTATTTTGTATTGATGACACGCCTATGATATGAGTCAGAGTGAGATCTTCAAACCCTAATCCCAATCGAGTGAGAATTCTCCTTGGGATAATGTTAATTGCTGACCCTCCATCCAGCATAATTCGGTTGATGGAGCCTACATGTACCTCACCAGTCACGAAGAGAGGACGGCTGTAAAATTTTTCTCCCAATTGAAGATCGTCCTCTACAAAAGTGATCACTATAAATCCGCTCAAGATTGTCAGGTCCACCTCAAAGGGTTCCACCTCGGTCTCGTACACCTCTAGATTGGAAAGAACTTGAACCAGAGCCATACGGTAATCCCTTGAGAGCATGAAAGCATCATAGATGTTGAGAATGGATGGAAGCTTCCTTAGGTGCCCTATCACATCATATTTCACATTTTCCCTGTCAGCCTTTCGTGCTCACAGTCCTGCCACTGGCTTGAGTGGTATGAAAGGTTGACGAGCAAGTTTAGGTCGAGGAGGTTTATTTTGGGCTGCTGGCTGACTCGATTGTGTAGCCTTGGTTTGGGTAGTCTAGGTCGATTGGGTGATAGGGATTTGTTTTAGTGGAGTGGAGGTTTGAGGTTGAGGCTTAGGAGGTGGTTGGATGTATGGGACTAGAGGCATCCCAGGGACCTTAAGGATAGGTGGATTGTCTGGGGTATTTGGGTGAGGAAGGAGTGGTTGAGTGTATGGTACCAAAGGTGTCACATGGAACTTGAGGATGGGTGGATTGTTTGGGGTATTTGGGTGAGGAAGGAGTGGTGAAGAAGGAATCTTCAGGACTTTTGGCCTCTGAGGTGGAGGTTGCAGCGTCTTCCCTGATCTCAGGCACATTTGCCACATGCTAGATGATGCTTCCGAGATTTGCACCATATGACAGACTTCTTGAGAATTGAAGCTCTGTCCTCTTGATTATCTCAACCTCTACTCAAATCCAAGCTCAAGAGGCCACTGGGGTTTCTTCAGCTTTAAGTTCTTGTGCTTCTCAATAGAAGAGGATGGCTCTGACTTGGCTCGAGCCACCAGGGCGTCACCGACTGTCAAGAATCCAGCCTCCTGAGCTAGCGTCTTTCTCAACCGCCTCTGGTACAACCTGCTTTTATTGGTTCCCTTGAGTTCTCTGTCAAGAGCCTGAAAGTCTAGAAACTCTCGAATTGTACCTTCAATAGATATAGAGGAGGAAGGAGACGAAGAAGAAGAGGGGTTAGTAGGTGAGGGACCTTTAAGGTCATCTCCCTCATCGGACCGATTTGGGTAGCTTTTTACATCATCACCAGAATTAGACATGTGCGGGGGGTCTTTTAGGTCTTTCCCCTGCTTAGACCGTTGGGGGGTGCTTTTAGTGTCATCACCCTTATTGGACATGCCCTGAGTAAAAGATGGCTCAGGGATGCCCTCTTGATGAGATGAGGCAGTAAGGATGATCGGATTAAGGATGAAGTTCTGTAAGGTCGACAATGGAGGAAGAGACTTGAGAATTCTTGCTCGACTGGTGGTTGAGGAATCTTGTTCTTCCGACGAGCAGCCCTTGGCTCCTGTCTCCTCTTGGTTCCCTTTGGAGGTGCTCGATCCATCTTGCTAGGTTTGTGAGTAGCCCTAACTTTACAAATTGCCTCTCGCCTTAAGGACTTGAGTCTACTCCGGTCGTGATAGACTCTCCATGACTAGAAGTCAAGAGCTCGGAGGGATCAGAAGTATTGTCACAGGGGACCTGTACTGAGATGTCTTCTTGGATGGGAGTAGTGTCTTGAGGGTGCTCTTCTATAATGGCATAAGCAACCCAACCTCTCTGCACTTTCTTTGCAACCACGACTTCAAATCCATTGCATGCGCTTAGCTTGTGGCCCAATATCTGATGGTACGAGCTCCAGTAGTTCTCAGTTCCCTAGTAAGGCGTCTAGGCTGCCTCACCGGCCTTGGTGTGACGAGTCCTTGTTGGAGCATCATATTGAACAGAGCGTGAAGGAGATCTGATGACAGCTCATTGAAACAGCGTGGGACTTCGTCTTCCTCCTATACTGTCAGTGTGTGGGAGGCCTCAGCTTCCCCGAATGATTTCTTGAGTTCTTTGAGCTTTATCTGCTTCTGGATCAGAGCCTCGATGGAGTCTTTGAGTGTGTCGCATTCCTCTATGGGGTGGCTTATCCTCTAATGATAAGCACAGTAGTTTGCATGCGTATCGAGACTAGCTTGATCAAGAAAATTGATCTTAGACAGTTCAATCATATTCTGCTCCAACAATAGTCAAAGTAGTGTAAGAACCCATTCCTTTTCAAAAGGATAAACCTTGTTCTTATGCTTGTCCCAATAGTCGTTTGGACTAAGGTTTGCAGGTGGGGGTACCCGATTGTATGATTGTTGCTGCGTCTTTATTGTGCCTACCCCTTTTGAGAGGTCCAAAGTTTGATGAGCAGCCTTCTTTGGATCACTAGCGGTGATAGCCGCATTGATTACCCCTTTCTACTAATTATCCTGAGCGTTGTCCGAGAATTAGTATTGCCTTGGTTGTTTCCTGAGCTCGAAGACTGTTGATGTGACCCGTCATGGTGGCATGACAGGCTCTCTATGCAAACTAACTTAGAGATCAGTTCTGACATGGAGGTCGGATTGGCGGCCTCAACATGTAGGAAAATCTCGGGTCACATGTTTTGTATATAGGTTTGAACTGCTTCTTTCTCTGACATAAGATTGGCGTGGTAAGTAGCCAAATCCCTCCATCTAGCTATGAATTGGTCCATAGGCTCGTCCAGCTCTTGGGTCAGAGTAAGAAGCTCAATGGTTTGGACCTCTCTCTGAACCTCATAGTAGCACTAGTAGAACAGTTGTCCCATCTCTTCCCAAGTGTGTACCGAATTTGGGGGAAGCTGAGCATACCACTGAAAGGCCGGGCGATCAAGAGTTTCAACAAACTGAGAGAGAGGAGTCTCCCATCAGCCGCTGACTCTCGACAGGCTGCTTGGAAATACGGGATATGCTAGTGTGGGGATGTTGTACCATTGAACAGGGGAAGCTTCCCCTTTTAGTAATCTGGGGGAACCTGATCAATGTAGGAGAGGTACGGCTTCTGGTAAAGTGTTTTCCCCTACATTCCCGGGATTTGTCTGTTCTTCAAGTTATGGGTTACCATGGCGTCGATGTCTGCCTGTTAAACCATTCAAGGAAAAGAACTGTCTTGTGATGCCTATGGGGGAGTTTTCTTTGGAGTTGAGTCTTTTGGGGAATGGGAATTGGCCGCATGGTGGGACGAATTAGCTGTAGGCCGTATGCTTTCCATGCGATCTATCTTCTCCATCATGGCGCGCACCATCTATTCAAACCTTTCCAGTCATTATTCTTGACTGTCATTAGGTTCATTTACGATCATAAACTGACCATTTCTTCTGGGAGGTCAACCTCAGGTGTAGTTGAAGGCTTCCGAGCTTGGCGGGTTATGCGCGGCAAATTGGTCAGCGAAAGCTCAGCATGCCCCAACTGAACTCAAGTCTTATACGCTGATCGCATGAGGACTGGTTCTCGACGGTCTTGGTACTGTGGCTGCTGGGTGGTCGAGTCATCTTCTATTATGCTGACCACTGTGCAGGATTCTCGCACCTCCTCTTCAGGCTCTGTCATATGAAGCTATTAGAAGGGGTTCCCGTGAAGAGGATCATCGGGGCTGGCTGCCTCAACTATTTGAGTGGTTTCTCTGGTCAGGATTTTCAGACCCTTATCGCGCTTGGCTTTGAGGTTGTGATGGACCTCACTCTAGAACTGCGAACGGGACTGCGCCTGGCTGGCTTTTCTTGAGCATGAAAGAGCCATCTCCATCAGATGAAGCAATGGGTGTGAATCAGGAACATGGGTCAACTTAGGCCGAGGATGACGAACGACTTGATCTCCCATCAGATCTTTGCCCCAAGCTCTCTTATGGGCTCTATAGACATGACTAAACTGATGAGGCTGGCTCAATATTGTACTCTTGGGGAAGGTCTTTGAGTACCAGGGCTTGAGGCACTTGCCCGAAAGAGAAGGGGCAAGCAGGAGAGGGATCAGCTCATGATGATGTCTAAGTCGAGAGCAAGCTGTTCGACCCGGTCTCGAACAGTTGTTATGGCCTTAAGAGGTTGAGCAACCACCAGCATGTATCTGTAAGGGAACAGGAGGGAGCTCATCTCTTACAGATTGCGCTAGTGTGTGCTGAGAGGGAGGACAAGGGAGTTGTCTCTCGTGTACTCGGGCCGGTGCAGGAACAACGTCGCCCCAAGTGGTGGGATGCACATGCATGCGTACAAGTTTTGGCCCAAGGAGGCCTATTCTTAGACACTCATTCAAGGCAATATAAGGGTTTCCTCGAGATGTGGCTCGAGTGGATGAACTTCAAGCCTTAGTGTGTGTGAGAGAGAGGTGGTGGCCCAGAGTCTCCTCCTTGATGTGCTGAGTTTCTAAACATAAAGACCCAAGGTGGTGCAGAATGTGGGGGATAGCCTTGCGGCGACCCGCGGGAGCAACGACAACTTGTTTACCTTTTGCAGCTAGGGACTGGGAAGCCTTTTGGTGTACCTCAGCAATACGACCGGCAAGTGACTTGCCAATAACAGGGTGCACGCTGTGAGTGGGGATAGATGTGCCACTCATGCAAAGTGCTTTGGTGGGGATTCCACTAAAGCTTGGAGATGGGGAGTTAGGGACCTTTAACTCCCTTCTCACACCTATCCAGGTCAAGACCCGGGGTCATCCTGTAGGGGCTCTTAGGCACAAAAAGTAGAAGTCGACTGAGGGAAGAAGTTCATGTTATATCAAACGCTCATTCCCATAACTCGAACCAAAATGACCTTGAGGCACGACAACCTTGAAACTAAGACCCACTTAGGTCTAGGGAATCTGAACCGGCCTCAAGCCACCATAGTACAGCCCATGATGTCCTGAACACTATATGTAGCAGAGGTGTAGACCCAAACTGACCCTTAGGCGAGATGGGCATCTAAGCTGCCCTTAAAAGTCTAGTTGACCTAAGTTACACTGTTCACACCCCAGCTCATGGGTCGATGCCAAACCAACTTGGTGGTATAGGTCAACCCCCAGCACAACCGAGTAAGCTAATTCTTCAATCGGTCCCCTTAGTTCAGCAGGTCCAACAAACCGTGCCATTTCCACAACCCGTGGAGACACCTATGGGTCAGTACGTCCCTCAGGCACAAATGTATCAAACCAACCCGATGACTGCGGCTCCTCAATCTCAGGCCCATGCAGGCCAACATGTACCCCAAATCTCAACTTTCCAATCTACACTTGGGAACCCACGGACCGATGGGCCTACTGTCATGCCAAATACTCAACAAGAAGGCACCTTAAAAGCAATGCAATATATGCTTGTAAGAATGGGCATGCATGAAATTCTACCCTCAAAGGCCTATTTTCAAGAGACCCTTAGAGGCATAGAAGACCTTCCCTTTGGATTTGTCATCCCAGAATTTAGAAATAAGTTCAATGGAAAGAGCGATCTAGATGCTCACGTCGATTCAGATCTCTTCTCCATGAGAACTTTGCAAGACAGGCCTAACCAACTGAAGGGCATATTTTCGCAAACATTGACCGGCGAGGCCTTTAATTGGCATCGGCGAATAATGTCTGCTCGACCACACATCACTCCAGACGAAATGTTCAACCTATTCGTGTCTCACTACCGCGGGTCGACACCAAGACCTCTCGCCCTGGGCGAGCTTAGTGCAACGAAACAAAATCTAAGAGAATCCTTCAAGGATTTCATCGGTCAATTCCATGAGGTGGCGATGCGCGTCATAGAATGTCCACTTACAGACCTAGCCAAAATCTCCATAGTCTTAGATAATGCTGCTCATAAATACAAGACCTTCTTCGGCCATGATCTTATCCTCCACTCTTTCGACTCCATAATTGAGCAGGTGGCACGACATGAAGTGCCAGAGGACACCCCTCAGCACCAAGCCTGACAATAAACCGATAACAACTCCCCAAATAAGAGCAAGAATAATAACAAGGGGAAAGCTTCCAATTAGGTTACTGACATTGTCATTAACGGACTCTGGCCCAAGGTTCAGCCACTCAGCACAACAATCAGAACCAAAACCGAAGGGCTCATTTTAGAGTCAATGCTCAAAATAACAACCAAAGGCGAGAGGATAATTTCACCCCTCTCAAAGAGCCATTAGAAAAAGTGCTAGAATTACTTCGGGCTAGAAACATGGTTTACCTCTCGCCACCATCCGAACCACTATTTCAAGTCACTAATAAGCGCAAGTGGTGCAAATGGCATCAAAACCGTGCTCATGATACTAAAAACTGCATATATTTGAAACGGGTGATTCAAGGGTTAATCAATAGGGGGTACATCATTGTCGCACCTAGAAATCAACTTGTCGAAGAACCTAATCAAAATATGGGTATCTTCACAAATCCTCTCCCTAAAAATATGGTCACAACAACCGAAAAGCTAAGAGCTCAAGTCAACTCAAAAGATAACGTTGTCATTCACATGGTTGAGAGTGGAGACAAAGAAGAAGAGGATCCTAGTCAATTCATATTGGCTTGGGACCATCACTTTCAAGATCTCAAAGAAGGTCTCTTGTGCATTCTAAGAGGAAACCCTTCGTCTTCAAACCTCTACAACCTTCCCAAATGGGACTAATAGGGCGAAGATGATACGCTAAAAATTGATATGGTCAGAACCAATGAAAAGGTGTCATCTTCCAAATGAGGGGCTAACACCACAAAGTCTCCCATTACTCTTGCTAGGGCTGACCCTATCGAGCTTAAGACTGACGAGGTTGATTCCCTAACCCGAAGAGGCCGAGTGTTCAAACGCATTCAATTGATGGCCGATACCCTCAATGAAAGAATGAGAAACACCTCAAAATCCAGATAATCAGCAGGGGTCATACGTCACTAGCCGAACAAGGAAATTCAAGGATCTGCAACCACCTATGATTTACCTGCTCATCTTGGGAAGATCCAGGCTCAAATCTACATCTTGCAGCTGCATGCCAATTCACCAGCACACAAAGCCCAAATCAAAAAGGTCCTCACCAAAACACACATCCCAAGCAACACACAGCCGGATGAGTTGTGCGGAGTTATCAACTAGCTGATGGCAACAAATTCAATCGTGTTCACGGATGATGACATCCCAGCTTGCTTCAATTGCTTTCAAGTCCAACCTTTGCATATCACTGTTTTCATGCAAGGATATGAGATACGGAAAGTGCATGTTGATAATGGGGCATCCTTAAACATATGCCCTATGAAAATAGTGAAGCAGATAGGCAAAAGCCCAGATGACTTCGAGCTGTGCCAACTAACTGTCGCGGCATACGATGGGACCAAAAGATAAGCTGAAGGCATACTGCCTCCCACACTGAAGATCGGTCCTACAGTCCAAGTGATAAATTTTTATGTCCTAGACATAAAACCTTCATTCAACATGCTGCTTGGAAGTCCATGGCTACCTGAAAATCTCGTGGTCACCTTTACACTCCATCAATGCCTCAAAATTCTGACTAAAAATGGTGTCACGAAGGTATGTGTTGAACCCTCTTCCTTTCTCAATCTTAACGGAAAGCTAGCCGTAAGGATCGAGCTTGGAGAAATCCCACTTGCTTCCTTCGAGCAAGCCTATTATGCGACCTTATGCCTAGAGTCCGGCGACCCTAATCCTCAAATTTTGCAAACTTCCACATCAATGGAAGACATCTTCCAATGTCAGCATCGATACGGTTTCGGGTCCCTCAAAGCTTGGCACATGCTCTTCTCCCAAGGCTTCCAACCAGGCTAAGGCTTGGGGAGTCAAGGGTAAGGCATAATGGAGGAAATTTCTGAATCACTCCAAGCTAAAACTGAAAACAGGGATCGAAGAGGTCTTGGGCCTTCAAGCTATCCGGGCTTTGTATCTGAAGGCATTCAAAGCCTCCTTCAAAATAGTCAAAGGTGATCGTTGATTCCCCAACGGTCGGGAATACTTCTTCCACATCTCAGCACACATAAGAACTAGGGATTGAAGACATTTTTGTTGACCTTGATTTGAAGGTATACACAATCAGCTCTAACACAACCAAGCGTGCTCATCTGTCGATCCAAACTCAAGAACGGAATTGGACAATCACTCCTCTTTCTCGAGAATCACTGGAAGCATACCAGCGGCACCTTCAAGTCCCGATGCCAAAACCAACATTTCTCTCGCGAGTCCCACAAGGGACACCTCTTGCAATATTTCAAAATCCGTTGAAACTTCAAAACATGATAAGATTGATAAAGATGAAAGGAATTTTCAAAAACGGCAAACATTCAAGACGGCCCAATAATGGTGCGCAATACCCAAGCTGATGAATTGGACGATCAAGACGAAGATCAAGAAAGCCAAGAGTCTGAAGAAATCTCTCAACCTGAGGAACTCACTATCCATGTTGAGCAATTCAAGAAGAGGTTCGATGGTGACCCAACGGCTATCATCGAAGAGACGATTGATGTAAACCTAGGAACTAAGAAGGATCCAAGGTTAACCAAGATTGGAACCTCCGTACCTCTTGAGGAGCGGGAAAATATGATTTCCTTTCTCAAGGAATATCGTGATGTCTTCGCCTAGTCATATGGTGATATGTCAGAGTTAGATCCCACATTAGTGCAACATCACCTAATATTCAACGAAGGGGCAAGGCCTGTAAGGCAGAAACTCCGACGTCAAAAGAGAGCCGAGGCAGGAAAACATCAAACTCGTGTGATGTATGATAGCCAAGACAGGGAAAACGTCAAACTCATGTGATGTAAAAGAGCCAAAATAGGTACCATCTAGCCCCGTATGGCACAAAAGGTTGGGTGTGACTAGGGCACAACTACACTGTTCAATAGAAAAACGTCAAACTCATGCGACATAAAAGAGTCGAGGTAGGTATTGTTTAGCCCCATATGACGCAAAAGGTCGAGTGTATCCAATTCAAACGTCAAACTTGTGCGATATAAAAGAGTGGAGGCAGGTAACGTCTAGCCCCGTATGATGCAAAAAGTCAGATGTGTTCAAGGTATAACCACCTTGTTCAATGAAAATGTCTAGCCCCATATGACGCAAAATGTCAGGTGTGTTCAGGGCATAACCACCCTGTTCAATGAAAAATGTTTATCACTGTATGACATAAAAGGGTCGGGTGTATTCCGTCTATCCCCTTATTGACGTAAAAGGGTCAGGTGTACGGACTATCATTGTAAGATGCTATACTGCTTAGAGGGATCTATGGTTGCAGGAGTTAAAACTGCTAACCAATTTTGTTTTTCAAAATATCTTTCTCTTTTCAAAATTTTCACTATATGTTTTGTGTTTTCGTAAACTTTAATTTATTTGTTAAAATAGTAACATGTCTCTGCTCCGGGTTCTATTTCAAATCTCCTCCTACCTTCAAAATTTTGAAAACGACTTTTAAAACAAAGGAGCTTGAACACCCGTATATGATGATCACCGTGTTACCGCGATTATCGGTTTGATGCCTCGCCTCTCACTTCGGATTCGGCCAGACAAGTCTCTTCCTATAGAAAGCCTTTTCCTATAGACAACCTTAGGAAACCCTAAGGAAATCAAAGAATATGCCAGGGTTAAAAATTTTCAAACTATAAAACCCCTGAAGTTAAGTGGCATGGCCAGAAAATCCAACTCGAGTTTCAAGCTTGTGTAACTCATCGACATCTAGGTAGGTGAGCTCGATGAGCGCAATGACTTGAAAGGATAGTTGGTGTGCCCTCTGACCACGTGGCCTCAGAAAGAAATCTTTGATATTCACCTACCACTCGAAGGACAAGGAACGCCAGACTGTCTACTTCTTTGCCACTCACCTGTCACCTGAAGGACAGGGAGTGTCAAAGAGGAGCAACTGTAGACACCCCATTTTAAATCTGGAAAATTCTAGGGTTTTTGAATTCTTAGGACCACACTTACCTAGTAAACCCTAAATTCATAATTCACATAGCCTACCCTATGTCCCAGAACCAGTTCGCCTGCCCAGAAACCTGCAAAAACCCTGTTTTGACCAAGAATTCTGTAAACGCTCTATTTTACCTAAAAAAATATTAAAACTAGTAAAAAAATATGTTTTGACTCAAATGTTTTCGGGTAGCTTCATAAGACGCTGAGGAACACACTTGAAAAAAAGAAAGATTTCAATTTTGACACTTTTTTGCTTTGGCAACACGAGCAGTGTTGCCCACCCTAGACTGGGGGACACGCCTAGTGTTGCCCAGATTTGGGCGACACTACCCATGTTGCCAAGATCCGAGACCCTCAAAAATCGCTTTTTTTTATGGGGATTGGTTTGTTATGCGTGTATATCCTTCACAATAGATTTTGACCCTTGTATATCCCTTTTTCGCGGCTACTTAAGGGCAGATGAAGTTGGAAATGGGGAGATTGACAGACTTCTTTAGAAAAGGCTAAAAACCCTAGGAAAGAATTAACTTCAAAAACCCTAGCCTCCTGAAACCCTAACCCTTAAGCGTTAGAAAACCTAGACCTAAGGCACAACAACACTAGATCAGAACAAGTCCTAGGGCACAACAACCCTATATCTAACCCTTTACATCGGAGATCTGTTGGTCCACATCCGATTCAGAGAGGCAAAGAGGACACTGGTGCTGATAAGGGCGAGCTCTCGATGGCTAGGGACTCCCGAGCCATCCTATCCGGTTTGGTATTGTTTCTTCTTCTTTCTTTTTTCTTCGTTTATTGTTTTGATTCTATTTTATTTATTTTGATATGTTAATTTACTTTAAAAATCGTATTTTAATGTCTTGGATCATGCTGGCTCTGCCACAGATCTAAGGGTAGATATGCTCATTCTCGTGCAGATCTGGCCTCAGATCTGAATTCGATTTGTCCCACTTTCTCTACCACTTCTTTTACTTAATTTTCATTAGTTTAAGGTGTTAAGATCCTCAGATCTTCATTGGAGATCTGTCAGATTTTCATCATAAACGAGAAGACAGCAGAGAGAGAAGTTAAGAGAAGAAAGAGAAGAGAAGAGAAGGGATGAGAACAAGAAGAGAAGAAGAGAAGAGAAGAAGAAGAAGAGGAAAAGAGAAAAGAGAAGAGAGGGAAGAAAGAAGAGAGAGAAGAGAGAAGAAAGAAGAGAGAATAGAGAAGTAAAAAGAAGAGAGCGAAGAGAGCAGAGAGAAGAAAGAGGATAGAGATGAGGGAAGAAAGAAGAAAGAGAAGAGAGAAGAGAAGAAAGAAGAGAGATAAGTGAGAAGAGAGAGGAGAGAAGAGAAGAAAGAAGAGAGAGAAGTGAGAAGAGAGAGGAGAGAGAAGATAGAAAAGAGAGAAAAGAGGGGAGAGAAGAGAAGAAACATGAACGATAATGGGTTCTGCCGTCTATGACAAAAGAGAGAGAAAGGAGGAAGGAGAGAAGAAACATGGACAGAGATTGGCTCCTCCATCCATGATAAGGGTTAGAGAAGAAGAGGGAAGGGGAGAAGAAGCATGAAGAGAGAAGGAAGGAAAAGAGAGAGAGAAGAAAGAAATAGGGATGAAGAATAAGAGAAAACAAACATGGAAGGTGATAGGGTTCCGCCGTCCATGACAGAGGAGAGAAAAAAGGGAAAGAAGCATGGATGGTGATGGGGTTCCGCCTTCCATGATAGAGGAGAGAGAAAGAGGGAATGGAGGAAGAAACATGGACGGCGATGGGTTCTGTCATCCATGATAGGTGAGAGAGTGTAAGAGTGAACATGGACGGTGATGGGTTCGTCGTCCATGATAAGAGGGAGAGAGATAAGAGAGAGAAAAGAAAAAGACACACGTGGCAATAAGCATCACCTTGCATGTCAGAAGGGTCTCAGACACGACCGGCCCGCTACTTGGGAAAGGGCCCAGTTCAATGTCCTTGCCAAAAAATAGGAGAAGAAATGTTGTGTGTGGCGATGAGCACCGCCATGCACAACATGGGGAAGGAGGAACGTAAACAAAGGCCCGGCCCGCTACTTGGGTTAAGGCCCGGTTCATTGTGCATATTCTTGGAGGAGGAGAATGTCATGCTTGACAGTGGGCACCATTGTGCATGACTGAGAAGAAGAAAGAAAGGAAAGAATAGAGAGAGAAACAAAGACAGAGAAAAGAAAAAAAAAAAAAAAGAGATAGAGGAGAAAGAGAAAGAGAGGAAAGTGCATAAAGAAATTAGGAAAGAGAGAGACATGCAGAGCGATAGTTACTGTCGTGCATGTTTAAGGTATAGAAGAGAGAGATAGAGAGAAAAAAAAGAGGAGAGAGATAGAGAGAAGAAAAGGAGGAGAGAGACAAAGAGAAGAGAAGATGGGAAAGAAGAAGAAGAGAGAGAAAGAGATACGAAGCAGAGAGAGAAATAAAGAAGCAGAGAGAGAAATAAAGAAGAGGAGATAAAGAAAAATGATGAGAGAGAAAAGAGGAAGAGAGGAAGAGAGAACCTTCACTTAGGGATAATGGACTTTTTATTCTCTCTCCTCTCTCTCTCTCTTCAAGATGTGCCACAATCTCAAGACTAAAAACTTTCATTTTTCATTCATCAAGTTGATGCCAATTTAAGGTGTTCCAAAAGGTTTTTTTACAATGAGATATAACATGTATTTATAGAGTTGGACCCAAAACATGGGTGGATGCTTAAAATATAACCTAATTGATGATAATTACAATTCATTTAAATCAAAGAAAAATCTAAAAATGGGTGCAAAATTACGATTTTGCCCCTACCCAACAATACACGAAATTCCAAAATAGTCCATGCTGCAACCATGGAATGTGATCGATTTTCTTAAGCCGATTCGGAGTTGCTCTAGTTCCCGTATGGCCAAAAGACGATTACTTTCTCGTTGGACTCGACAGAATGATCAATTTGATACTAACTTCGAGCCACGGATCGTGTTTTTTTACCACAATCATGTGACTTGAAATTTGTGCGAAACTTGAATACTTCCGATTAATAGTGCACTCATTTCTTGATGTATTTCCTTGATTTCTTTGCTTAATTACACTGAGCATGCCGTCATGATTGCGTTGCAACAAACGCAGCTCGATTCCATGCCCGAACAAAGATTTTACTATATTGGGTTTTTAGCCGAAACTTCAATATCGACGGCTGAAATTCTATAGCAACTTTAAAGCTTTTATACATCGAATCTAACCGTTCATCACGCATGGGGTTTGGACCAGACATAGCCCTGGACCTTACGCACACAATGTAACTGTTTTGCGTCGATCGGGTATGCAAGTGTCATGATATGGCTGCTCGAGTGAGACACGTTGCTGTTGATTTTTTACAACTCTTGTTCTCGATTTCTCATCTTCTCTCTAACTTTTCTGCCTACTCGGACATCATCACGAGACGTGATACATATCAAAATGCTTTTCTCGACGAGACGAACACGCTCACAAAATTTGAGCACGATTCGACTCGTAACGAGGGAGATATAAGCCTTTAAAGTTGTTGTTTGTGACTGTGAAAACCATTCGCCTTTAATGGAGATTGGTGCAAAGATGGCACACATGCATAGCATGTGGCCTCTCCTTTTTCAGTCTTTTGCACATAAATTTGTCTTGAAATATCTGTTTAAGCCGAAATTTGATCCCTCAGCGTTTTCGACCTTGTCGGATCCAATAGCAGCGATCCCAAAGCCATCTAAGGCTCTAAAAATAGAGTTTCAATTATAGAGTCTGTTTCAGGGAGTTAAAGACCGATTTTTCTAAAACTATTTCTTTATCTGCACTACCTTTGACATGTGGATTATGATGAAACTTGGCAGGTGGCCTTTTGAAGTCCTTAGAAACTTCCCACCCATTCTGGGGCAATTATGAGACTTGTCAAAAATTCCACTGTAAGTCAAGGCTTTATTGACCGGCTGCTCCTTCATTCCGCATCAGGGACCAAGGTGCTGAAAAATATGTTCAAACGCACCCAAGAAGATTTTAATGTCAACAGCCATCAGATTGAATTTACCATGTACCAATAACTTTGCTGAATATGAAGCCTTGATAGCCTGGCTCGAGAACGCTATAGGAATGAAAATTCAGCAAATACGGGTGATTGGGGACTCCTTACTCGTCATAAATCAGGTTCAAGGAATTTGGAAGGTGAAAGAAGAAAAGCTCAAACCCTATCAAGAAAAGGTGAAAAAGATGATCCCATATTTCAAGAAAATCACCTTTCACCACGTAACTAGGGAAAATAATCAGTTTGTCGACACCCTTGCGGCCCTTGCTCCAATGGTTGATATTCCTTCAAAAATCACCACGCTGCCATTCCACATCAAGAACAAACATGGCCCTTCCCCACCAAGGATCGAAAAATAATTAGAACAAGAAAATGAGAACGATGGGGAAGTGTCTCTCGTGGCTTCAGATGCGCTAGTTAAGGAAAAACCATGGTTCCACGATGTTCTGTCCCTACGGAAAGATCAGTTATACCCCCAAGGAGCCACCAAAAAGGATAAAGAAGCCCTTCGAAGGTTTTCTATGGGATTCTTAGTAAGAGGCGATCTCCTGTTCAATAAATCCTTCAATTGCATCATTCTATGGTGTCTCGATCAGCCAGAAATCAACCAAGTACTGACAGAGTTACGCCATGAAGGAGGTCATTCTAGGACAGTCGCTGTAGCTTAGAAAATCAAGTGCCAAAGCTATTACTGGACCACCATGGCTGAAGATTGTTGGATGTTCGTTAAGAGGTGTCTCAAATGTCAACTTTATGGAGACCTCATCTATGCACCGTCTATACCACTCAACTCAACACCGCCCGTATGGCCCTTTGCCTTGTGGGGTCTTGATATCATCGGAATTATCTCACCAAAAGCTTCAAATGGCCACCATGTATAGCTGAGGTCATACCAAAGAAAAGTTGTTCCTCTACAATTCAGAGAAAGGGATATGGTACTCAAGAAAATCTTCCACACTCCTGCAAATCCAAACCCTTTAGACAAGTTCAAACCTAATTAGGAGGGGTCATTCACGGTTACCCCACTGCTCACAAGCAATTCTTACACTATAAAAAATCAAGAGGGGTACGAACTCAATGACCCCATTAATGCGATGTATCTCAAAGAATTCTACCGTAACGAGCTCAAAAGCGTGGTGAAAACTTGAAAAGGCATCACAAAGAAAAATAAATAGACGAACATGGTCAAAACCTGAAAAGGCATCACGAGTAAAGAAAAAAGAATAAAAAATCTCGTATTCAAAACCTCAAGTACAAAAAGAACTTGCAAGTACCAACAATACTGCACAAGCAGACCCTGAGGACGAAGACTCCTCCTAAACCCTGCAGGTTCCCAATAGAGTTAACTCAGAAAGATGTGGAGGGTGACATGAATGGAAAACCAAAGTGACTTCAATGAACTCTAGAAGAACGTCGCGACTTCCTCAAGATGGAAGCCAAACAAGAATCCAGAGAACTCTTCATGGACGTGTGAAGCACAGGATGAAAGCTCCAAAGGTAAAAGGACAACTTTGAGACTTTTGAGTTCTCATGATCCCACAAGGAAATCCTTTCATCATCTTCAGGTAAAACATAATAAAGAAAATGATCACCAAAGGGGCCACAGGTGGAAAAACTATAAGGCCCATCCCTTTTGAAAATGCTTTTTAAATTTAATTGTTAAAACCATCCATTTACAAAACCCTTTTAGAAAGGATTTCCTCCATCACTACAAGAGGTTAAACTATTACTCGTATGGCCTCGTTCTTGAAGCCAACTTCCTATGCCTATTATGAAGGCTTGAAACTAGTTAGGCACTCCATGGTTGTATGAGTATAACTACCAACTACCACATATTGGAGATGGATGAACCTCACCAATGATGATATTGACTAGTCTGGGAGCATTTTTCTCTCGACTGGATCTCTCGAGGCAAAATGAGGCAAGCTCATCCCTGTGTGTGCATATGATGACCCAATAGCCAGGAATTCGAGACAAAAACCCTACGACTAGGGGGCTGGATGTGTAGGAATTCAGTTTCAAAAGTGGGTGCAAAGAAAGTGTTCCACTATGCTTCGGTGAATAAAATCGTACACTTACTAAAGAGCAAGAACCCCCCAACAAGGGCAAGTTGAACAAGGACCCACCGATAGAAGCAATAAAAAATAAAAAAAAATTCAAACTCCCCATAACAGGGGTAAGTTGAAAAAAAAGACCTCCCAACAGGGGCAGCAACAAGGAGAAAATTAAAAAAGGATTCCATGATCATAGAACATCAAGCAGAATAAAAAACAAAATTCTGGGTATCTCAAAACTCTGATTAATTGGGCTTATTACTCGCGTTCACGCCATCAAACTTGGTCCTATGACCAAAATTTCAACTGTCCCAATGGACTTCAATAAAACGAAAAAAAAAAAAACCTACGAAAAATGAGAATGATCACAAGATCAACTTATTCATGCCATGGAAAAAATAATAATAAGTTTTTACTATTCAGTCTTTGGCTTCGAATCAACATCCTTCTCCTTGAGTTCTGCCAAGAAGGCCGCCCATCAAGCCAATTCAACTTTAGCATCTTCCAAACTGATGTAAGAAACATCCTCATTCGATTTAACCCCCTTATTTGAAGAAGAGGCATCGTCCTCGTGAGAAGACACAAGATCCCGAGCAGGGGCAGAACGTTCATCACGAAGTCTCAATAAGTTTGGGCACAGCGGAAGAGGGGAAGCATGGTCCCACCGAGAATCGTAGTTGGAGATGGTCGTGGGCTTGTCTTGCTTGATCAACCCCTCACTAGAAGAAGACTTCTTCCCCTTCCACGACAAACCCACCTTAACCAGAAGGGTGGAAGAGTGTCGTCGAAGAGGATAAATAGGGCGGAGATCGATTGCCTCACTTGGGAAAGTGTAATTTTGAGTATGGCGAAACTAGCGAAGCACCCCCTCTGAGGGAATACCCCTATGTGAAGAACTTCCCTGCTAGAATAAGATATGAATACCCCATAGCAAGTAGAAACAGGGTTACATTCTCAAGACCCTTGATCATTGACATACGTCAGTCCCAGAGCAGTAGATACAGCCTTCGTTGATCGAGGAGGACGGATAATGGCAATGTGTTTGTTGGCCCAAATCTGCAGAAAATAAGAGCCAAAAGGACCCCAACAGGTTAGAAGATAACAATCCAGAACCCTAGAATCATTCAGGGTAGAATGACCTGGGTGACACTACTGGTGTCACGCAGTCTGCCCTGGGCGACACTATTGGTGTCGCCCAACCTGTGTGGGTGACACCACCAGTGTCACCTAGGCAACACCAACAGTGTCGCCCACACAAAGACTCCTAGATCCAATGGAATTTTATCAAAAAAATTGGGTTTCAGAGGTAAATAAGGAAGAAAAATTGAACTCCAGAAGCACCCAAAACCCCAAAAACTATCCGGGGCAAAATGACCTTGGTGACACGCCTAGTCTCACCCAACCTGTGCGGGCGACATGCCCGGTGTCACCCAGCTTGTGGGGGCGACACCACCAGTGTTGCCCAACTCAGACCCTCCCGGATCAATCCAGGCTGGTTCTAGCGGACTTTTATGACAAAAATATGGGATCCAGGGACCAAAACCAGAAGAAACATTGAGTTGTAGGGCCAAAAATAAAATAAAATTGAGTTTGACAATATACCTATAAAATCAAGATACTGCCCGCGATGAATCGATCGCCTCGCGTGATCTGGTCGTGAAGACCCTGGTAAATGCTTGCCAACACGACTGGAATAATGGTGTAACCCGCTCTCTCCCAGAAGGCATGGGCTAAAAGAACAAGAGAACTACGAACCGTCTTACAACCACTCGAAAAAAGAACGGATCCCAATAGCACAAAAAGAAAAAAATAGATCTGTTCGGTGGCCCGAGACCGCTCTCGATTCTCGACCAGCAACTCCATATCGATCCACTGACCGGGTGAGGAGTAGACAGCCCCCAACAGCCGCGCACCCATGATGGAATGATCATCGGTGGCAGTAGAAGGTTGATACGCAATCTCGGCGAAGCTCAAGCCAAAACCAAAAAACCTGGCGATTTCCTCCAAAGTTGGCATTGTCTCGCCTATCGAAAGGAAGGTGATTGTTTGATAGTTGAACCTCTCAGTAAGATCCTCAAGGAGTGGAAAGTTTACATGGCAAGAGGCCATGTTCGAGATACTTATCATCGAAACTGAAGCCAAAAAGGCCACGAGCTCGGGAAGATGATGAAGAAGGAAGAAGATGAAGATGGGAAGAAGAAAGATGAACTTGAAGGAAAGGAGAATGGGAAGGAGGAAGATCTTTATAGAAAATATGAAATCCTATCAAAAACTTATATTGCAGGTTCCAAATTCGACCTACAGAAGGTTTAGGCAACCCCAAGACCTTCCAAAAAAAATATTTCAAAAATTGGAGGTCGGTGGTCTAGGCGACGCCACTAGTGTCGCCCAAATCCATACACCAGTCTGGGCAACACCACTAGCGTCACCCGGGCGACACCACTAGTGGCGCCCAAACGTTTCCTTGCAAAAATCCTCAACTCAATTTATGAGGCATTCCCAACCAAAAAAAAAAAGTTGGGCAACACCAGCTGTGTCGCTCAGACTATGTGGGCGACACCACCAGCGCCGCCCGGGTGACACCACTAGTGTCAGCCAAAAATTTTTTCTCAAAAACTCCCCTGCTCAATTTTGGAAACTAAGGGGAACAAGTTTCGTTTTATCATGTATTTATCTTTAAAAAAAATGAATGTTTTCAAACATCTTAGTTAATTTCAAAAAAAATTAACTCGCTCCTTTGTGGCATGAGCCTAAACTGTCGACCAATTTTAAAAAGTCAAAAAGAAAATGCTCCTTGGTGGCACGAGCCTAAACTGCCAACCAAAGTTCAAATCATAAAACATCAAATTCGTGCACATAAAAGAGTCGAGACAGGAAAAATGTCAAACTTGTGCTACATAAATGAGTTGAGACAGGAAAACGTCAAACTCGTGCAATGTAAAAACAGCCGAGACAAGAGAACGTCTAGCCCCATATGACGTAAAAGGTCGGGTGTATTAAGAAAATGTCTAGCCCTGTATGACATAAAAGGTTAGGTGTATTCAGAAAACCTCTAGCCCCGTATGATGTTAAAGGTCGGATGTATTCAAAAAACGTCTAGCCCCATATGACATAAAAGGTCAAGTGTATTCCGTCTAGCCCCTATGACGTAAAAGGGTCGGGTGTATTCTGTCTAGCCCTGTTTGACGTAAAAAGGTCGGGTGTGTGGTCCATCGTTGCATGACGCTAAACTTCTTAGAAGGCGCTATGGTTGTAGAAGTTAAAACTGCTAACCAACTCTGCTTTTCAAAATATCTTCTCTTTTTAAAATTTTCACTATATGTCTTGTGTTTTCAAAAAATTTAATTTTTTTGTTAAAATCGTGACCTGTCCAAGCTCTGGGTTCTATTTAAAAATTCCCCCTTGTTTTCAAAATTTCTAAAAAAGACTTTTAAAAAGCGAAGGAGCTTAACACCCATATATGATGATTACCGCATTGCCGTGACTACCGCGGTGCTGCCGCGGCTCTCTCTTCGGAATCGGCTAGAAAAGTCTCATCATATAGAAATCCTTTTCCTATATAAAGCCTTAGGAAACCCTAAGGAAGTTATAGAAGATGACAGAGCCAAAAAAATTTCAAACTGTGAAACCCCTAGTTAAGTGGAATGGCCAAAAAATCCAACTCAAGTATCAAGCTTGTGTAACTCCTCGACATCTCACATTGAAAACCCTAGGATAAAAATGCCTTAGGTCGGTGAGCGCAATGACTTGGAGGGATTAGTTGGTGTGCCCTCTGACCATATGACGTTAAGAAGAAATTTAAAATATATGTGTTATCTTTGACGTTCACCTGCCCCTTGAAGGATAGAGAATGCCAAAGTGTCTACTTCTTTCCCATTTGCCTGTCCCTCAAAGGACAAGGAGTGCCAAAGAGGGGCAACTATAGACACCCCATTTTAAATCTGGCAAATTATGTGGTTTCCTGAACCTTTACGACCGCATTATCCTAATATACCCAAATCTATAGCCCACACAGCCTACCCTGTGACCCAGAACCATTTTGCCTACCCCAAACCCTACAGATACCCTGTTTTCACCCAGAGTCTTGTAAACGCCCTATTTTACCAAAATAATCACCAAAAATAGTAAAATAACTCTTTTTGACCCAAATTTCTCTGGGAGCTTCAAAACGACCTGCACTACAAACCTGACCATAGAAATTTCACTTTAGGACAATTTTGGTATTCGCCCAGCCCAGACTGGGCAGCACCACTGGTGTCGCCCACCAGTCCGAGCAACACCACTGGTGTCACCCAACCCAATTTGACTCGAAATTGTCAGTTTTTGACAGGACAACTCACTGATCAATTCTGAACAGAAATCTTCCATTTTGGGTAGTCCTAGCTTGGGTGACACTGCCAGTGTCGCCCAGCCTAGACTGGCCTAAAATGGACGATTTTTGGCAAGCAGCATCTTGACATTACCAGAATATGCCCTGCATCAGAAATTTCTATTTTTGAGTAGTCCTGACCTAGGCGACAATGGTAGTGTCGCCCATATCTGACTGCCTCAAAACGGCAGTTTTTGCATGTCAAAGATCCCCCAGCTATTTTGGGTAAAGTTTCCTGAATTTGACCAATTTTGGCTGGGCAACACCATTGGTGTCGCCTAGACCCGAGACCCTATAAATGGCATATTCAGGCTAGTGATAGTAAGTTGCCCTTTTGAGTTGATTCCCAATCTATAAAGGATATTTTTCGTGGCTGCTGAGGGGAGAAGAAGAAGATTGAAACCTTAGCCCCTTTGCTCAGAGAAAGTTAAGCCCAAAACCCTAACCTAAAAATTCTAACCCTAAGCTTGAGAAACTTTAAGCCATGAAAGGTTAGGTCCAAAAGCCTTGACCATTTTCAGTCATCTCTAGGGCACAACAACCCCTTTAAATCATAGATCTTCTAGTCAATTTCTGAATCAAAGAGGCAAAGAGGACTTTTGTTCTAATATGGGCGAGCCCTCAAAGGCACGGGGGTCCCGACCATCCGGCTCGGTTTGGTATTGTTCTCTGACCCTTTCTTTCTGCTTCTTCTTACTAATTTGATTTATTTTGATTAATTTTGATCAATTTGCTTCTTTGAACTCGTGTTTTAATGTTTTGGATCATGCTGCCTCTGCCACATATTTGAGAGCGGATCTACTCGTTTCTGGGTAGATCTGGCCCTGATCTGAATTTGATTTGTCCCACTTTCTCTACCACATTAATTTTATCAATTTAAGATGTCAAAATTTGAGAGATCTTCGTCAGAAGATCTACCTGATTTTCATCGTAAACACTTGTATAGAAAATTACTCCAAACATGGATGGATGTCCAATTCTTAACCTAATTGTGGAAAAATAGGAATTAAATGAATTAAATAAAATTAAGAAATTAATGGTAAAATGATGATTTTTTCCCTCACCCACAAATCTTGAAATTTCAATTAAGTCCATGTCATAGCCATACAACCTTTGCAATCTTCCGGGATCCGTTCGGGGTCCTTTTGATCTTCATGTAGCCAAAATATTATCTTTTCATGCAGCCAAAATATTATCTTTTCTTAATCATCTTGGGAGGACTGTCGTTTCGATACCCATTTTTGAGCCATGAATCAAACTTTTGTGCCACGATCACGAGATGTGAAAATCATGAGATACATGCGATCTTTGATTAAAGATCATGCGCGTTTCTCTGTTTTTTCCATGATTTCTTCGATGTATTTTGACGAGCATGTCGTCATGAGCGTTTGGCGACAAACGTGGCTCCATTTGGGGTCCAAACGACCATTTTCCAAATTTGGTATTTTGACAAGAGTTTGGTTTTCGATGGCCGAAAATTGCAGCAAATTCAACTCCGTCATGCGTCGAATCTTACCGTTCATCACATGTGAAGTTCGACTCGAATGAAGCCCCTGACCTCGTGCTCGTAATGGGTCTGGTTTGAGGCCGATCTGTCCTGCAAGCATCGTGATGTAGCCGCTTGATTGAGGCACACTCCTGTTGAAAAATCTGCAACCTTGCCTCGAATCACAATCTTCTCTCTAGTTTTTCTCACATCTCGGGCCACGACATGGGTCGTGCCATATATCAAAATGCTCGGGTCGACGAGAAGAATATGTTCCCAAAATTTGAGTTTAATCTGACCTGGGATGAGAGAGATATGGCCTTCCAAATATCAGCCTGAAACTCAAAAATATAGTTTCCATTTATGGAAACTTGTTTATTGAGGGTGCACGGTAATAGCTTGAGGCCTACCCATTTTGGGTAATTTGGCTATAACTTGGTCCAAAAACATCTTATCAAGCCTAAACTTGGTTTCTAAGGGTTTTCGGATGTTTCGAATCCAATGCCAATGATTCCACGATCATTTGATGCTTTGATGATAGGGTTGTAGTTATAAGGTCCATTTTCAGGGCGAGAGAGACCGATTTTCCAAAACTGTTTCTTCATCTACACTACCTTAAACTTCTCAGATCATGACAAAACTTGGCAGGTATTCTTAGGAGACCCTTAGGCATGATCTTGAACCTTCTTGGTCCATTCTAATATTTTTGGAAATTTCACTTCTAGATCAGGGCTTATTGACCTACGACTTTTATAATCCACAGGACTTTTGGTACCTGTGGATCTAGATCGCGAACTGCTCTCTCCTTATTCTCATTAAGGATACAAGAGTTGAAAATTACCTTCAAACAACAATAAGACCCTAAATTCCTTGCCACAAAAATTTTTAAACCAATAAAGAGAGCCAAGAGTTTCGCATATTTACAGTTTTCTCTCCCTGAGGACTTGCATAAGAAAAGGCAATAGATCCATTTCAATCCCTCACCACTCCTCCAAAATCAGCTAGCCTCGGGTTTCCTAACAAGCTACCATCGAAATTAAGTTTAAAAATCCCTTCCAAAGGAGGTACACATCTCCCCTTAGGTTTAAAAATCCCTTGGGTATTAGTCCTCCTTTGAAAGGTAACCATCGAAATTAAGTTAAAAAATCCCTTCCGAGTATAAGCCATCTGAGTCAATTTCCCAAACAACCTCATTAGATGCATTCTACAGAATATAAACTTCTTGAATAAGTGTTAACAGTCCAACGTACTCCCAAAAAATATGTTCCGAAATTCTATTATAGGGGAGAACAATATTCCATACAATCTGATTGCCCCTAATTTCAAAAATATCAGCAATAACAGCATTGGGCTTATCCATACACTGAAAAACTAATGGGAAGACATATTTCAAAGGTGAAGAGCATAACCATTTATGATGCCAAAAAGAGATATTACGGCCATCTCCCAAATTCCATCGAATGTCCCTGTGTATTAAATATTTTCATGAGTTAATGGATCTCCAACAATAGGACATCCCTCTTGTACCATTTCTCAATCCAACCCACATTTTATATATCTTCTCCATACTTAGCTGAAATAACTTGATACCACAGCTGATCTTTGAAATTTAAGCTTCTCCACCACCATTTACAGAGTAAGGCCTGGATTAATTTCTAATTTTTCTTATTCTCATTCTTCCTTCCTTCCTTGGGGTGCACACCCTATCCCATCAAAGAAGATGGTACTTTTTTTATTTTTCAGAAGAACCCCAGAGGAAATTCCTCATTAAAGATTTAATTTTCTTAGCAACCCGAGGAGGAATTTGCAATAAAGACATCTGATAAATTGTTATGTTTGACAAACATGCTTTTACCAAGGTAATTCTGCCTCCCAATGAAAGGTATTTATACTTCCACAAATCACGCTTAACTTATAACCTTTTGATAACTTTATCCCAAACAGCCAAAGGTAGCCATCCATCTGAAATTGGCATCCCCATATATATAATTGGAAAAGCTTCCACCTTACATTCCAGAATCTCAAGGACCAAAGAATCATTACAATTAATACCAATCACTTAATATTTCACAAAATTAACCTCAAGCCCCAAAGCCACTTCACAACAATTCAAGAATGTAGCAATATTTTCAATCTGGTCACATTTAGCCTCACAGAAAAGCAGAGTATCATCTGCAAATTGTAAATGCGAAATGCAAGGAACATCATTAGGCATAAGAAAGCCCACAAAATGCGCTTTAGATTCAACATTACGTACAAAACGACTGAATCACTATGCATATATGGTGAACATAAAAGGAGACAAGGGTTCACCTTGACGAAGCCCCTGCGACGCTCCAAAAAAATGAGACGGACTTCCTTTAAACAGAATAGAAAAATTTACAAATGATAAGCACCCATAAATCTAATTCCTCCACTTCTCACCAAAGCCCACATTTTTCATAATTTCTAAAAGAATAAGTTCATTCAACCTTGTCATAGGCTTTTTCTATGTCCAATTTAATCACAATCCCAGCACTACCACTCAAAATTCTCAAGTAAATGAACTTATTTGCAACCAAACCACTTTTTCAATTTGTCCTTGATGACTGTAAGACCACTTTAAGTCTTTCTGCAAGCACCTTAGCGATAATTTTATAGAGACTCGAGAGAAGGCTAATGGACTTAATATCACCAAGGTTCGCAATTACAGACATTTGGGAATAAGGGCTATAAAAGTAGAATTAACCCCTCTAAAAAGCTCACGTCTATGCTGGAAACCACGGACCATCTCCAGCAACTCACGACAAACCAAATTTTAGAATTTGTAGAAAAAGAAGAGTAGAAAACCGTGAAGACCAAGTACCTTACCACCAAGAAGGGAAAAGACAGCGTTTTTCAATTCTTTCATAGAAACATCTCTCTCAGAATGGGAGTATGACCAAAGGAGATTCTGGGTAATGCCTTGACCAACGAAAAGGGGAAGAATTCATACCACTCCCCAAAAACCAAAATTCTATCAAGTTTAGATATGGATAAATTTAAAGAGTTGCCATTTGTCTATGTAAAAATTGTGCCTGTAATTGGCAGAATCTAACAAGGTATGGGACTCAATAAATTTATTAAACAGACGCATAGTAGACGTAATAGGTCCACCATAACTAGTCTCGTTAGGCCATCTGATAAAATTAAAATCCCCTGACAAACAAATCGAGTGATTGAAATTACTAATGAAGTTGGACATATAATTAATAAATATTTCTTTTTGAGCCAAACATTGAAGACCATAAACATTCAATAAACCCCACCGAAAGTCAGAATCAGGCCCCACAAAACCAACCATCAAAAGTTATCTTTTTTAACGAAGCAAAAAGACTGCAAAACAGTAGGATCCCACATAATCCACAACCCCCCAGAAGCACCCACAAAGTCAATCCTCAAGAAATCTACTGACCCAGGTCCCCAAATTTCCCTGACACCAAAAATTGTGGGGCTAGGAAGTTTAGTTTCCTGCAGAATAAGTATAGCAAGCTTAAAATGAGAAACCAAAAAGAGGACATTTTTCTTACAATTGAGGTCGTCCAAACCTTGTACATTTTAGGAAATAATATTCATGAGAAAGGGTTAGCAAAGGAGGAGCCTGGACCGTCCCTGCTCATGCCAAAGAAGATATCTTCAAGGATCAAAGCTTCCTTCATGGCGTCATCCAAAATCTCTTCCATGTCCGATGATAGTCCCAAGCTGACCACTATAAGTTGTTCATCAGAGATAAAAACGTCTCTTGCAACCGAATTAGCACGCGGAATTCCCTGAGCTTGCAATCTCGCTGAGGACTCGGTACCCATCACCAGGGATTTTCCTTTAGATTTTGTTTTACCCCCTACATTGGTAGGAGTCTTACCCACATTCACAGACTTCTTATTCCCTGCATCTTGCTTTCCTTTCTTCTCAGCCATCTGCTTCGCAAGAATATCTTTAAAGACCTCTCCAAGAGGAACATCACATTCCATTCCACAATCAGAGACAATGGAAGAAATCAAGTTCTCCTCTGTATTACTCTGGGGCTCCATCTCAGGAATCAAACCACCAAACTCTACTTCTAGAGCAGTAGAGTTATGGGTTTCAACAGCAGGGAATGCAACTGTCCGATGCAGCAACAGAGGCATATCCTCTTACCGTAAAACATTGAGGGGGTTGGATGCAACCACTTCCACCATTGCAAGATCAAGGTTTTGAACCAAAGGCCCATCACCAATATCAATTTGAATACCTTGTTCCATCTGCTCAAGAAAAAATTCCCCATCCTCTAAATCCAAGAATGCATCCCCATCATCAAGCACCACCACAACCAAAGGGTCGACCGCCAGTGGATCAAAAGTAGGCCTAGATGCAGAGCAAGGCTTCATGGCAGCACGACAATGGAAGAGAGGATACATATTGACCATCGAGAGCAAGCAATGGACACAGCCTTCTGGCCTTCAACAGGGAAGAAATACAGTGAAAGAGGAGACACCATTCCCAAAAACGAAAGTGTCGGCGTGAAAGCTAGGGAAACCACCACGTCTTCCAAATCCTTCCCTGGGGGCGATGCTTCAATACGAAGCAGAGATACGTCGCCATTCTTTTCTCCCTTAAAAAAGGGGATAGGTGAGGCCAGCTGGTCTACATAATCGCGTGAACCCTCATCTTTATCAAAAGCAGTTGATGCCAAAATCACCGAGCAATCCGTGAAATGTTCCACAGGGATTTAACGCTTTGTAATTTTCAAATTTTGAAACTCCCTCGTCAGTCCCTGAAATTGTGATGCTTCCATCTTCTCAAAAAAAATCTGTTAAGGCTCCTCGAAAAGCTTGATCATGAATTATCTTAACAGATGGAAGGCGAGTAACCTCTTGCCACTATTGTCACAGAGATGGACCCCAACATCCTTAGTTACTAGCTAGTGTTGATAGACCTCCTTCACCTTTATAGAAATCTTCATGGAGAAAGATTCTTGACCTACCAAAAGTCTAATCATTTTGGGAATGGAGGACCCACTCCACTTCCAAATACGGATCTGCACAAAACTCAAACCAACCCCCTGAAGAGAATCCTTATCAATGTCACAAAATTCCCCATAACAGTTTGCCAACTTACGATAAGAATCTACCGTTCAAGCATGGAGTGGAATTCCTGAGATTCTAATCCAAAGACCTTCCTTCCATAAGTAAGATAAATGGGAAGAGGGTTTCCATAAATCTAAAGATAAAAGCTTACCCCGGATTCTAACAAAGCGGTTTGCTAAAGCCACCATAGCATCCTCTTTATCATTTAAGAGGAAGACAATCTTGTTCTCCCCCAACACTTTAACCTTTGGAGCATATGATAATCCCCAACCCCTTTTGGCCCAATGACTCAAACCAAAGATATCATTTGAAGACGGGGTGAACAATCCCACAATTGGAAATTGTGCATCCGAAAGCAGACCACCTAACATATCATACCACACTGATACCACCGGTGCCACAAAACCGTCCTCCTCTCCATCTCCAATCTCCACCCAAGCCTTTCTGGAGATGTGCCTTACAAAGAATACTACTTTTCTTCAACACCATTATTTATCTCTTCCAGGCTTCGTGACCAACCCACCTTCACTTTATTCATGACTTGATCATGGCGAGATGGGTTCTTTTTGGTTGCATTGGGGAGAGACAATATTCTTTGCTTGATCCGTACTTTGCTTATTCCTTGAGGGAGAGAGAAACTATATCAAATTTTGTTACCTAACAATGGACATGGAAATTATTATAAGGAATTCATGAATTTGGTATAGTTTATCCAGATTTGAGGAATCCATGACAATAATCCTTCATACTAAAAATTCATAGATTTTTTTGGATTTCAAATATCCAATATTCATAATTTCCGATATTAATGCATTTGCTTTAATTCTGGATATTTATATATTGTGGCACACACACGTACAAAAATAGGGCAACACAAAGTAGCGAGCTGAGGATGTTGTCTTATTGCTGAAACAAAGGAAATGCTTGAAAACATCTCCATCTCTCTCTCTCGAGTAAATGCTTGAAAACACGTCATATTCAAAATACCTCTGTAACGACTTTTTGCAGCAAACTAATGGTTGCTCGAATAAAGGCCCAATCTTTACACATTCGCAAAAGCCCAACATATTTGTTTGGAACTCCATGATCATTCCCATCTTTAATTCCACTCTTGATTTCCATTGCTTCGATAGGGTATATAATGCTTTGTGCGTTGGTTTTGGAAGGCACGATAAATAAGGTCACAAGCGACATTGTATCTAATCAATGTTATATACAATATAACTTAAAATCCATTTTTTTCTCTTGTTGAAGCATCTTGATGTCGAGATAATCAATTTCAAGATATTTGGGCATCTAAGACAACCTCTTCTAGTGAAATTTTTGAGGTGGGCTCTAATTTGTTCGTTTAGAGCCTCAGCTCTATATAAAAATTTTCAATATATATTTAAGGACCAAGTTTATATGAGTTCATGTAGAAATATGGCGCCTCTTAAAAATCCATTTTTGAGATGGAGTTTTGGAATTATTTTTAAGTACATGACTTGGAGATCATAAATATGAAAAAAAAAAAAATTAAAAATTGAAAATAATAATTCTATTAAAAAATATTCAGACCGTTAGTTTCAATTGTTTTTAGATTGACCACCTATTTGCATCCATATTAAAGATGGATGCTTTATACTTCTAGACCGCAAATGTAGAAATGCAGCCCAACCCTCATAAAACAATTTTCCTAGTTAAATATATGTTTGTATCTTATACTTATAAATTGGATAAGTTGAGTTAGGTGAGCCTGGTTGGCCCCCAAGCTAGAACTGTCCAGACCCGATAGGATCTAAGCAAGAGCCATACCCATACACAACACAAGTTGGGTCAAGTGGACCAAGACCCAATTCATTAGGTCCATTGACTATGTCTAAACTCGGACCCTGTCGGATTGACCCACCGGATCCAGGAGTTGACTAAACCCAGTTACCACCCCTATTGAGGGGTACTTGTATTAAAAATAAGAACACATCGGATATTCTGAGTAAAGATAATTTAATGAGTATCTTTCAAGGCCTTTTTTAAGGGAAAATATCTCTGGGGATCCAAATTTTAAATTTCATTTCTCCATAGACCCAAACTTTTCAAACCTATCTTACAACATAGAGATTTCATCTTTTATTTCTTCTAACCCCCTAAACTAAGTTTACCCATTTTTACCTTTAACTTTTTAGCCCAAACAAATTTAAAAAAGACCTATCTAAAAAAACCCTAGCGTTCTCTCTCTTCTTTTTCTATCTTCACGAGCTTCTCTCACCAAGAGAGAGAGAGTTGGGGGAATAGGGAGAGAAATGGGGTAGCGAGAGAGAGTTAGGGGAATAGAGAGAGAGGAGTTTGGGAGATTGGAGAGAGAAAGAAAAAACTTAGAGAGGGATTTAAAAATGATGTCTTTATAAAATTTGTTTGGGCTAAAAAAGAGGACAAAGTTAGTCTAGGGGGTTTGAAGATATAATAAATAGAATCTTGATACAACTAGATAGATTTTGAAACCTTGGGTTTATGGAGAAATGAAACTTAAAAATAAGATATATGGAGATATTTTCCCTTCTTTTCATTGCCCAAGGAAAAAGAGAAATGCAACTAATTCAACTATCCATATATAAGAGTACATGAAATTAGGACATTTCATGATTTTGTAACTCATTTATTAATTAATAGCAAAGAGCAAAGTTCGTTAAAAATGGGGGATATTTAATTGCACATTAAATGTTACTTGGAATTAAAGGTTTCTATAATTTCCCAGTATAGACGTTTTATACTGCCCCCCAACCATCCAATTTATATCTAATAAGTCATTTACCTATTGATCTAGATCCAACGGTTCAGAGTATTTTATTTTTAGTTTTTATTCTACAGATTATATAAATATTAAATTCAATATGTTCCATCATCTCAATGGAGTGCACTTATAACAAATATAAAAAAAATCTATTTCCAATAAAATAAGATAACCAAAAAGACCACTTTACTTTTCAGGGTATTTTGGTCATTTTATTTTGTCATGAATATTTTGTTTATATTTTTTGCATGTATGAGTTTAAGAGAGGATTGGATGCCCAAAATTTGGTGTCAAAATATTTTGTAAAAATTCAAAAATAAAAGAGTGTAGAAGCATGACATTGTGATTAGATCCATCTTAGCCGTTCATTCAGGTCTAAAGGAAAGTATAAAACTACTCTACATTAGGGAAAGAAAAGAAACCTTGCCCTTGTGTATTGTGAAAGTATGAGTAACCCAATAGCGTGATGTCTTTGGCTTATAAGATTTGGCAAAAATTCAGGCTAATAGATTGATGAAGGTCACACATGAAGTTGTTACTGGACCTGAACTAAATGATTTATTATGCTAATCTTTTAAGGGCCAAATGATTGATGTGTAAGGTCAACTATGAAAAAGCCTATGATAGGATGGAGTGGAACTATTTGGATCAAATCTTGGCCTTCATGGGGTTTAGAGATGGAGTGAAAAACTTGACATGTCTCAGATCAAAATTACGCAAATTCAAAGTATCAGAAACCTGCTGAATTTTTGAATTATAATGATCAAGCACAGTTTGCTGGTTTTCATGTTGATATAAAATCAACGGTTAAAAATAAAACAGTTATTTGATCATAATTTTCTTATAGAATGGATCAATAAACTCTTGAATGATCAAACCATTGACCCAAGAACAGTCTCAGCACCAAACATAATCTGATCTATAGATATAAAAAATGAAATTTCACTTTTGTTTTCTCTGCTGCAAAAACAACAGAAAATTGATCTGAATTTTGTTTGATATGATGATATGATTTGTTCTAACTCTCTCTAAAAGGCTATGTAGACAATAATGCATATTCTAATTCAATTTACATCGAAGATCATCAAGAACATTTGATCTAGTCATTACTATATTGATGATTTCTCTGGTGTTCATGCTGATGCAAAACCGGCAGCATATGTATCAAGTTTGAGCAGTACTTTGACCAAAATCTAGTTTCAAATGTATCAATAGTCTTTAGTAACATCAATCATAGGATTCTGGAACAAATATAGATCAAATGTTATCCATTTCATGCAATATTTTGATCAAAATCTCAATATAATACTGCTGAACTCCTGTATTTTTTTAGCATTCTCTAGTTGAATAGTGAAGTAGGTTGGTGTATATATAGCAAAGTTCTTGTGAATTTGAAATTGCATATTTCAAGACCTGGATGAACAAGGACTTCTCCTTGTGTTAATTGAATTTGCATGAAGATCTGTTGCTACAAAATTTCAATGGCCTTCAATATTCGTGACTTGATTAGTCGTATTTGATTGAATTGGGACTGGTTCATTAGTTTCGTTGTTGAAGGAGAAGTGAAATAGGTATGATACTAAGGCCTTCTTGTTGGATCGATTTTTTATTCATTGTAATACTCGTTTTTCCACTGAGTATACATCGATATCATAAAAGTAATACATTTTTTTATTTGGAATGTAGTCATGATGGTAACTAGGAGTATTTTGCGGGAGGAAAAGGGTATATATTAAAAGTTGTTCCGTGGTGTCGGACTGAACCAAAAATTCCCTGGAGACAACTTTGTTTGCACGTTTTAAATCTTATGGAGATCACGGCTATTTCTTTCGATCATGTCTACATTGAAGCCAACTCTGAATTTGGTAGTTAGGCTCGAATCTATGTGATCGTTTTTCTTTGTTTTTTATATAATTGGTAGCTCTATAATTATAATAAAGTCAGTAATTTCTGTCAAAAAAAGGAGGGGAAATGATGTAGTATTTTCACAAAGATGGATATTCAAGTAAAATTTGATGTGAAAAAGGTGGGGAGGGGGTATAAATTAAATAGATAAAAAAAAAATTTATCACAAATCAAAACAAAAACCAAAGTACAAATTATAAAAATGAATCTAATCAGAGCAAATGATTTCATATTAACAAAGAATGTAAGAAATACACAATAATGAAAAGAAAAACCATTTTCCTGTAAATTTTCTTGGTATTCATGGTTTAATATCAGTGATTCAATATCAATAAAAATTTCAGTTTTTAACCACAATCACTGCTCAAAATATAGGGAAAAAAAACAATTTCACATGCTCTTGACTAGTAAATAAATTTTCCTTGGTTCACTATTTCCATAGAGGCGTTAGTAACCGTACAAGCGACAAAAAAAAAAATATTTGATTAGAAAAAGGAAACTTTTTTCACATCACAACAAAACGAAAACTGAAAGTACTAAAGATTTGAGAAATGGAGAAGAATACAACTATTTCATATTAACAACAAATGCAAATAACAACTAATCAAAAAAATTAAACTTCATTATTTATAAAGGCCCTAAAACCTGAATTTTCCTAAATTTTTCAATTCTAAAACAAGTAAACCAAAGAATTAATCAAGAGCCCATTAATCAAAAGCAATTGAAGTTTTAAACTTTCCAAGAAGTCACCCTAACGAGCTCAGAAGTTGGCTGTCGATCACCACAGTGTTGTGCGCGGAAGCTCTAAACCCAACAGGTGGTTGATTTTTTTTTACGAATAAAGTATGAGAAATAAATCATGCAAGAACACAAATATTCATGTGGTTCACCCCAAAATGGATACATCAACGGGCATGGCAAATTGAAATTCACTATATCAATGAAAGTTACATCAAATATTTTATAACAAACCTCGACAAAAAACCCAAGTCGAGCAAACCATTTTAAACCACTCTCCCTTCCCTCTACTTCTGGCAACTATTACTAACAACACCAGATAGAAACACGAGAGCAACAAGAAACAGACTTTCTCTCTATCTAAACGGGGAACAAACCAAAATCTCAATGGGAACTGCTTCTCTACAAGAAACAAACAAGCCTTTCAATCTTCGGGAGTATAAAAGAAGCACTATCACAATATTTCTGTCGAAATGAAGCTCTCTTCTCTAAGAAGAAGTCGCATCTTATGTACAGAAAGCTCTACCTCCCTCTCTCTAGAGGAACCACCATTCTCATATGGTGACCCAAATAAGACACACAAATTCTCTACACTTTCATCACATATATATTAGATTAAGAGTTCATACTAGCTGTTACATATATCTCAAAATCATGAGATAAATTCAAGAGTCCTAATCTTTTTGGATTTCTATTCTTTTTAGGAAACTTATTAATATTAATTTCAATCCGTAAGGAAATATCTCAATCCCACATAATATAAAAATATCTCAATTCTACATAATTTGGAAATATTTCAATATTGGTGATTTTTTATAGCACCAAATCCAGCACACAGACCTGAGTTCTTTTTTTCAGTTAAGAGAGAGACAATTCACCAAGCAACTATTCCCCCTCTTAAAAACATGTTTAAAACCTTAAAAATCCACCCATTACTCAAAATGACTAAATTCCCCATAACCAACTCAAAAGGAAAAAGAACTAGTTATAATATCTTAAAAATTCAACAAAAAAAAAAAAAAGGACGTCGTTTCATAGTTTTTGCGCCCCTTCTGGACAAGTTGGTTCGGCATTGAACCAGTGGACAACCTACTTCACAGGTTCAGCAACAATATGATGTACCTGCCAGTCCATGGGGGTGGAACCGACCAGACAGTTCAGCGGTTTCCTACTCAAATTGGCATGTTTGGCCAAGTATGAAGATCATTGAGAGAAACTTGGACAAAGTTCTCATAGATTAGATTTTAGGGATTAATCTATAGGACAAGTTTTTTATGCTTCTCCTACAACATAAAGCTTATATACTTATTTTTATCCAACCATCCTTTTTGAATGGAGGCGAAGATTGCCCCAATCACAATATCACGTCTCTACAATATTTTATTTTTAATTTTTTTTATAAACTATTTTGACACTAAATTTTATACGTCCAATCCTCTATTAAACTCGCACTAACGAAAAATATATATATATAAAATAAATATAAAAAATAAAAAAATTCCAATAAAATTAAATGACCAAAATACCCCTAAAAATTTCATGGGGTATTTGGTCATTATATTTTATCAAAAAATTATTTTTAATATTTTTTAGAGCTGCACCTCAATGAGAAGACGGCAGGTACCAAATTTTATATTCATACAAGTTGTATAAAAAAATTAAAAATAAAATATTTTGAGATGTCGAATTTAAGATCAAACGGTGAGAACCCTCTTGATCAAAATTGGACGGCTGGATGGTAGGGGAAGCATAGATCTTCTATGTTATAGGAGAAGTATAGAAACCTTTCCGTAACCTACGTACGCATGGTAGTGTTGTAAAAAGTACATAGAAACCTATGTATAATTTGGCAAAGCTCCCCAAACTAAATAACAAATGAAATATATAAAAAGACAATTTATTTTAATACAAGTAGGTCACAATCATCATTGATTTTACAATTAAGAATGGTTGGTTGAAGATGTTATTATTTAGGCACAGAATCCAAAATAGAATTTCTCGAATGTTGTGACTCACTTTCTTCTGTTAAATTTTACATGGCTAAAAGTGTTGTTGACCTCCCTTTACTAAAAGTACATGGTCTCATAAAATACAATACTTTATCCCCCATTTGGATACCTAGAAAATCCTATCTTGAGAATAGGCTTCACCTGGAATTGAATTATCCTAGAATTTATCAGTCCCTGGGATACACGGGTGTCAACTCTTTGGATAGCACCTAATAAGAAACATCGAATATATCCGACCAATGTTTAGATTATTGAAAGATGTGAATCCATGGATATTCAGTTGCAGTTTTTATATTATTACGCTACATTTACTTTTATATTGATTTTCTCACATTGATTCCAAACTTCAATATTATTTCTTAACTAAGATGAAATTTTTATTTTTTTTTTAATTCCCTTCCATTGTATCCTTATGTATAAATATCTTACATTCCAAAGATTCTATCAGCCTACCTTTGGTTCGTGTGTAAAATATTCCCCAAGAAATATATATATACATAGATCATGTTTCGCGTTTGGTTCGGACAAATGCATATGCATATAAAATACCATAGTAAAGGCTTTTACCATGTAATGATCTAATTCATTGTAAAATAAAATCACACCTATTGAGGGGGGGAAACATTCCCCGTGCATTTATTTTCACATGCGGACCTACTATTCACCATTCACTATTCATTATTTACAATATAATATATTATAGACATGGTTAGCATACGGGCCTAGCCCGCACATGTAGAAATGCGTCACCTCTTAAAAATCTATTTTTGAGATGGATTTTTTTGCTTAATTTTTAAGGACATGTAATCTCTAACATGGAGAACGTGAATATGAAAATAAATTAATTTTAAGACTAAAAATAATATTCTTATTAAAAAAACATATGGACCGTTAGTTTCCATTGTTTTTAGACGGACCACCAACTTGCATCGATCTATAAGATTGATGCTTTACACTTTAGCACCGCATTATTATAATATTTTATTTACATTTAAATCATATAATTAATATATAAATTATATTGCAATAATAATTAATATATAATATTATTAAATTATATTACATATAAATAATATTTTATATAAATAATATAATATTTTATATTATACTATAGTATATAACATTGGAGGAAATATATAATATTATATTATAATACATAAAAGAAAAAGCTAGGGTAAGCCCACTAGCTCATATGAAAATATGAGTTCAACGACTCAGATTGAATCTGGGCGGATCTGATGATCACGGATGTCTGGTAGTATTTGAATTTTTTTTTTTTGCAAATCCAAATCCATCACTTGAAATTTTAGGCGTGTGTTCATCAAAAATAAATGAATCTTATAAAAATATCAAAAAAAAATTTTACACGAAATAATTTGACCAAAACGCCCCCGAAATGTTTTGAGGGTATTTTGATCATTTTATTTTTCGGAAATAATTTTTTAAAGATTTTTATTAGGTGCGCCTTGATTAGAAGAACACATGCCTAAAATTTTAAGTGATTTGAATTTGTAGAAAAAAAAAAATTTAAATACTACCAGACATCTGTGATCGTCAGATTGGTCCAGATTTAATCTGGGTCGTTAGGCTCATATGTTCATATGAGCTAGTGGGCTAGCCTCAGCTTTTTCCATATATAAATATATTATACATATTATATAAATACATACATATATAATATTATATAATGTACATAATATAGTATAATAATACAATATAATATAAATATATAATAGTATATATTATATATATAATACAAGGGTGCAGGTTGCATATGGATGCATCCGTAGCTG
>NW_006499751.1:757701-808069 GCF_000471905.2 Amborella trichopoda | reverse complement strand
TTGGGGTATTTTGATCAATTTATTTTTAGCGAATTATTTTTTTATATTTTTATTAGGTGTACCTCACTAAGATGTACATACGCTCCAAATTTCATATCATTCTGATTTATAAATAAAAAATGAAACACTATCAGACAATCGTGACCGTGCGACGAGTGTTGGACGGTGATGAGTGTAGACGAAATCACTGTTCATTTTCACCTATAGGTGTCGAGAAGATTTTTCCTATATATATAGGAAAATGATGAGATTAGCCCACTAGCTCATATGAACATATAAGCTCAACTTCATTTTGTGTTTGAATTTTAATTTTTTTCTACGAATCCAAATAACTTAAAATTTTAGGTGTTCATTATTCTCATCAAGGCACACTTAATAAAAATATTTTAAAAATAATTCAAAAAAATTAAATTGATCAAAATACCCTTGAAAATGTTGAGATTAGCCTACTAGCTCATATGAACATATGTGTTCATATAAGCCCAACGGCCCAGATTGAATATGGGCCGATCTGATGGTCACGACCTCATTTTGTATTTTAATTTTAATTTTTTTCTACAAATCCAAATAATTTGAAAGTTTTTCTACAAATTCAAACAATTTAAAAATTTAGTCGTGTGTTCTTCAAAAAAAAGGAAAATTTAATAAAAATATCAAAACAATAATTTATAAAAATTAAATTGACCAAAATACCCCTGAAATGTTTCGGGGGTATTTTCGTCAATTTAGTTTTTGTGAATTATTTTTAAAATATTTTTATTAGGTGCATCTTGATGAGAAGAATACACGTTTAAAATTTTAATTAATTTATATCTATAGAAAAAATTAAATTAAAATACGAAATGAGGTCGTGACCATCAAATCGGCCCAAATTCAATCTGGACCGTTGGACTCATAAGTTCATATGAGCTAGCGAGCTAATCTTAGCATTTTTCTATCTATATAATATAATATACTATAGATATTATATACATGGGAACTATCTATATAATGTAATATACTATACATATTATATACATGGGAATGTTTAGAATGAGACCATTTATCTTTGATACAAGGTGAGACATTAATCTTGACCAGTGGATGTAAAATTGGGTGGCTACAATTATTCCATTGACCAAGATCAAACTTCAAAAGAAATTTTCTCGAACTTTGTGACACATTCAAGCTATCAAACTTCACATCGGACGATTGTAAATAATCATGACCACCTTGTATCAAAGTAATCGGTCTCATTGTATACAATCCCTATATACATTATATAATCTATACATTATTTGTATCATATATGATATAAAAATATAATATATTATATTCTATATTATATATTATATATTATATTACCAAAATATTTTATTATATTATATTATATAACAAAACTAGTTTCTCATTAGGGGTTGGAGAAATATACATTAATAAAATAAATATAAAATACATTATATTACGTATTATATTATATATTACATATTTATATATTTATGTTATTAATATATATTTTATTATAGATAATATAAATATTTATTATATTATATATAATATGTAATATATTGTATAATATTTAAATAAGATGTTTTTGTGATTTGCGAACCTCAATGTTCAAAATTAACTTGAATGAATTGTAAAATTTCGTGTCCGATAGGGATTGGCCAATCCAAAAAACCATAGATAACCCTATTCAACGTACTTTGGTGGAATAGCATTCTCCACATGTTTTGCTCAAAAATGTGGATGGGCCACTCTCCAGGATTAAGCTATCCATGCGTGAATGTATTATCCAAACAAGGAATAAGAGCCCAATACCTAGATAGCCTTATCCTAAAGAGTCTAATTCAAGTACCCAAACATGCCTTTAACAAATTATGCCAACTAAAATACAAGAATTAACATGGTCACAATAGCTAAAACCACTCATGCATTTACCCATCACTCCTTTTTCACTTTCTTAAAACTATTGCCTATTGTGGTTTGTGGCCTTTAATATTTAATTACCAAAAGGCATCCTTTGGTCCACTTCGGCAATGTTTCTTCTGCCCAAATAGGTGCACACCACCTCTATAACCAAAGAAAATTCCCTACCCAATAATAATCATCATTAAAAGTCTTTTCTCAATTATTTGGGTTGACTATAGAATCATGTTTCGTCGTTCTACATTTAGGATTCATGAAAATTTTTGGCAAAATTTTATGTTGATTGTCTACTTAACGTAAGCAACCTCCTTTACTTGCACTTCGGTGTAGTTAAAAATTTAAGATCCTCACGCTTTTTAGACCAGAAAATTCCCTGCCCAATAACACTGGTAATTTCAAGTGAAACCTGATAACCACTGCAACCTCCATATCACCCGTCACATCCCCAATTCTTTAAAGGTAACGTATCAAGGCAAACTTTATACATCAATTTTAGCTTCACGGTTACCCTTTTATAAACATTTAAAGTAGTGAACATATTTGCCTGTCTCAAAACTTCCATGAGTATCTTTATCGTAAAATTACAAACACTAGTAATTTTTTTCTTCCGGCTTGCGGAGTTGACTGTTTATGGAACCTTAATCGTGCATTTTGGAAGGCAAAGCCGATATTGAAAAGTGAAGGATTAGGGAATGAATTATCATCATCAAAAGTTTTTTTCCAACTATTTGGTGTCGGCTACATGAATCATCATTCGTCATTCTACTCTATCAATGATTATACCCTCAATGAGGCCATAAATCCTCATATATTTTCTCACTCCGTCCAACTATGTCCTTTTGAATCTACCCTTTGTTATTTTTTTGCCTTTTATTTGAACTAACTCACACTTCCTAATAGATGTAGTACTGGATCAGCGCTGCACATGGCTAGACTGCCCAAGTGTACTATCTCTCATCTTATTGTCTATAGGCATCACACGTAAGTTCTCCTAAATGTAATCATTTCGAGTTCAATCCCTTCTTATCTTGCCACTCATCCATCTCAAAATCCTCATCTCACCTAAACTCATCCTATATGAGTATATTGTTACTTGACCGTCCAACATTCTATCCCCATAAAGCAAAGTTGTTCTCACAGTTGTCTTATAAAACTTACCCTTCAACTTCATTTATATGTGGTAATCAAATAAAACTCCAGTTACACATCTCCACTTCGCTCATCCAACTCACCCAACTCTAATTCTATGTGCAACATCTTCATCAATTTTTTTATTTTTCTGAATTTATCGGCCCAAGATATCAAAAGTGTGTTTTTTTTGTATTTCTTGACCATCAGTTTTAACTACTTCCTCGTCTCTACTCATATTATTACTAAATTGGCACTCCATATGCTTTGTCTTAATCCGGCTAATTTTAAGACCTTTAGATTCTAGAGCATCTCTCCAAAGTTTTAACTTTGTGTTGATGTCATTTCGGGTCTCATCGATCAAAACTATGTTGTCCCCGAACAACATGCACCACGGTGCCACATATTGTAGGTGTCTAGTTTAAGTCATTCATAACTAAGATAAAGAGATATGGGCTCACACCTGATATGGACCTATTGTCACTGAAAACTCACTCGTCTCTTCAATAATTGGCACTCCCTTATGCATATCTTTCGCCACATCAATGTATTATCTAGAGACTCATTTCTTTTCCAATACCTACCAAATAAATATGGAGGTACTCTATCATAAGCTTTATCTAGAACAATAAAGACAATGTGGAGGTCTTTTCTTTTCACCCTAAATTTTTCGTTGAGTTACCTAAATAGAAAAATAACCTCAATTATTGCCTAAGTAAGAACAAATATTACTCAAAATTGTCACTTGATGTGTCCCCAAAATAGCTTCTAATCAGTTCCAAAATAGAAGCGATAGAAGTACACCACTTCAGGCAAAATACCTCTAGGCCCACTTAACCGCCTCACCTTGAAGCAACCGCATAGACTCCTAGGACAATGTTGTCTAGGTCATTTGGACAGCAGTTGAGATGGTCCACAAAAGTTTTCCAATAATGACCACAAAACGTTAACCACGAGACATTGAAAGCTTAGTTCCTTACATATATAAGCCTTACAATTAACTAAGAATCCAATTGCTTTTGTTGTTTTGGGCAAGTCGGTGAGGGAGAAGGTCCTAAACCTGTTTTTTCATTAATAAATGAGTAGAGAAAAACAATTAACGTACAATCCTATAGTAGGACAGTTGTGTCAAATCACGCAACCATATTTGCCTCCCAAAAAATATGTACAATAGACCATCGATGAGAAGAAAGCCTAATACAGCAATTATCAACAATCGTCTTTAGCCTCCATGGAGCACGATATCGATTATGAATGACATCTACAAAAGGGCTGAATCATTTTCTATCTGTATTGGAAAGCAACTCCTCTAATGAACCAATTAAACTCAAGAACATAAGAATCCAATTGCTACCAAGAAGAAAAGTATAACCACCAATGAAATGACAAAACAAGTAATGCTATACTAACTCATGAACATAATCTCATCTCACAACAATCTGTCAGCAGCCCAAGGTTGAAACCAATATGGCAATACCAGATTCTACCATTACTTAGGAAAGCTTAGGCTGCGCTCTACATATCTCAACCATCAAGCGAAGAAACACAATAACTGGGAACTATCAGATGTTCTACTTTTTGGTAAATTGGGAGCTATCGAACCAGTGTTTCAAAAAGCATTATGTGGTACCCGGGCAGCTGTGGGGGTCCAAGCCACCCAGCACCGAGGCGACTGTCTAGGCAGCCCAGTTAAGAAATATATATATAGAATTTTGATACAAATGTGGAGAATTTTGATATTCTAACCACAAGTATTAGAATTTTGATATTCTATCCATAATTCATATTTAATATTCCCATGAATGAGGAATTGAGGAGAAGTCGAGAAGAAAATTTTGATAATGCACAAGATATACTTTCATACAATACTGAAATAATAAAACCATGCAAGCATACACTAATAGTCTGATACACACAAAAGTTACATAATAGAAAGTAGAAAGTAGATACTAAAAAATAAGAAAAAAAAATATACAGAAATTCAAAAAATATACAGTCTAGGATGCAATAGTCAACACTCAACAGTCAATACCAAGAGTCAAGCACTCGAGCGTCTTCAACTCTTCATTCTACAGTCATCATCATCATCTGAAGGAGTAGGGTAAACCATATCATATGCATCAGATTCAAGGCCATCATTATCAGAGTCATATCCGTCTTCAATATAACTCTCATCCTCATCTGTTTCTTCTGAATCTGCTTCTTTCTCCTCTTCTACATCCCTCTTACTATGTGTAGATGAGGCTCTAGGAGTCTTGGTAGTTCTACCATTTTTTATCCTTTTGTGCTTCCCTGAATTCAAATATTGTATAATCTCCTCTTTTTTTTACGCGGGACAACATCCCCTTTAATACTAACAAGATGTTTTTTTAACCGATAAATACCCCGATTAATATCATTTGCACAATAATTACATGTAATACGATTTTTATTATTCGGATTCGAGTTATAACCATACTTCCAACCCGAATCACCACTTCTAAAAGAACCTGCAACAAATATTTCCATAGAACAATACTCATTTTCATTCTTTTATAGTTCTTCTAAATATAAAAATTGTCTAATCTCATCCCGAATAGCTTCATGAACCCTTTTACAAGAAGTAACATTCCCTTAATACCAGCAAGGTGTTTCTTGATTCGTTAAATACCCTCATTGGTATCTTTTATACAAAAATTATACCTTCTATAATTTTTATTGTTTGGTTTCAAGTTATGACCATACTTTTAACCCGGATCATTTCTTCTAGCAGAACCAGAAATAGATCTATTCAAATGACAAAAATAGTATTCATATTTTTGTTTTATAGAACTCATATATTGTTTAATCTCCTCTCTTATAGCTTCATGAACATTTTTACAAGGGGCAGCATCCCCCCAAATAACCGACAAGATGTTTCTTAAACAAGTTTATACCCCCTTTTGTATCGTTTTCACAATAATTGCATCTAATGCAACTTTTGCCATTTGGTTTCGAGTTATATCCATATTTCCAACCCAGATCTCCACTTCGACTAGATCTTGAAGAAAACATTTCAAAATAAAACAAACAATCTAAAAACGTTTTATACTTACTTTGATTGATTGAACTCCAAACTTTCACCTCTGAGATATTTTTGAATGCTAAAATATTCAAAAACACCCTCTAATATATTAAAAAAAATTCAAAACTAAATATAATCTACCTGAGTAATGTTTGAATCCATTTTCTATAACTTTGATAAACACTTTGATCCAATGAAAATCTCAAAATCTATTTTTTTTGAGGTCTCTCTCTCAAATGGATTCTTATGGGTTTAGGTTTCAAATGAAACTAAAACACACCCTTAAAAGCTTTTATTTTTTCAAAAACCTCAATAGAATAATAAAAAATAAAAATAAAAAATATCATTTCCAACCCTAGACAGGGCTCAGGGCGGCCGCCAAGGGTTGGGCGTTTGGAGCCCACCTAGGCGGGTGTTGTACCGCCTAGTCGACCGCCCAAGAACCACTACCTATTTTGCCGCCAAGGCATGAGCGATGCTCCTAGGCCTTCTGGACCACCTAGACGCTGGGCGGTCCACTTTTTGAAACACCGTATTGAACTCAATTTTCATGGCTCATCATAGGTAAGGCTAGAAGCTTGCACAAAATATTATGTACATCTTTGCTACAAGCTTCAATAATTACTCCCGCAATTCCCTGAGACGAGGCATCACCATGCCAAGTTTGAGGATCTGGATTGATGATGACTCAATCTTCAATGTCAGCATTATAAAAGAGAACTCTCGTCATCCTTGACATTTACGCCATCGGCATTATAAAACAGAAGTCTCATCATCCTTTGGCATTTACGCCACATTCACATATGCAATCTGAGCATTACTGAACAAAGGCAAGGATCAACATTTCATACCCCCTTGAGAAAGACAAACTTGCCACCCACCTCCTTACCAACCTTGGGATGATTCCAGATCTGATTATCTTGTTCACCTTGGTAACACTCTACCAACTGCAATTGGATCTAGATTGGTTGGAGATGGTCATCCGCAGTTTCAAGTGAATTGTCCGAGGCGGGATTCACATTTTTTCATAAACTAGTTCCCAAAGCAATTATCATTATTGTAAGTTGTGTCATTTTAGTGGTGCAAAAAGGTTTACCAATATCAGAAAGAGAACCAAGGTGCATCTCTTCGTGTATATTATTGAAATGGCATCTAAGAGCTGTTACATACATCAGAATATAATAACATTGCAACAAGTTTAGAATCAGATACAAAACTTTGGAGCTGAGCAGCTACTTTCCTAAATGTGTCAAGATCCGGCTAATCAGTGCATCCTTCTTACCAGTAACTGGGAGGTTGTGTGCTGCCAAATAATTTTTCAACTCTGGCATAGTTAAATCCTTGAGCTGTAGACACAACGCGCAAATACATCAGAATGATCTTCGTCATACAAACAGATTGACGTTACCAAAAGAATAACTGCTAAAATAGCTATATCTGTTCACCTTTCCACTTTCTGCAAGGTCATCCCAGTTATAATTTGCTGCTTCCTTAACAGCTGTTTCAGCCTTTCGTTTTTTAGATGCCTCGCCACCTGATTTGGTAGCTTCCAATGCAGCCTCCTCAGCGTCATGGTTCTCACCATAAACTGCAGCCTTGAAGCCTTCCAATGCATTAACAACCCCAGGTCTGTGACATGCTTACAGAATCAGAGTCTCAATAATGCCAGTGTGACTTGACATAATTAACAGTAAGAAAATGTTAATAGTTTTGAGTCTTGCCTTCTCATGCCTTCTTCATCAGGTAACGTCTCATCATTGATCTCAGGCAACTCATCAACATCATCCCCTAGAGCCAAGACCTGCAGTAATGCATAATGTCTCTGCAAGGCTGCAGATTGTTATCAAGAGTGATTATTAAAATAATTAATAATCCATAAAACTCCAAAAGTCAAGTGATGAAAATTTTGAATAAATTTTACATGTGCATGTAGGTATATTTGTGTGCAGGCATGTATAGCTTACAATTCTACAGCGAACCCTGTAAGTGTTCGACAATTTTTGGAATGCAATGGCCCTACTCAATTTGAAAACTATTTTTGGTAGCATTTCTGGTTACTTGATGTAGGACAAAGGGGATTTGGCTCTATAGGAGTGTAGGACGGTTTAGTGGGGTAAATTGAGGGGTAAGGTTGAGAATATTGGGTTAAATTATGAACAGCAAAGTTACAGTTTTGGTTAGGCTTTAACTATGTTTGGATTAATTTCAAATTCTAAAGTTGGATTAGGACTTCGAGTACGGAAAGGAGTAGAAGATTTTGAACTCAATGAGGATAGTATTGAAGCTGGCTTGGAAAGTGGACGACGTGATCTAGCATAGTATGTATAATTTAAAATTTTCTTTTGCAATACCGGCTAAAACACTTACATATGTCCAAGATTTACAATTTCAACTCAATAAAATAAGCAAAAAGCCAAGAAAAGGATTCGCACTTGCTGCGACCTCTCAAAAACTTTTCTCATTACATAATCATAGATACATAATTGGAGATTGGGAACAAGAAAAACATAGTATAACAAAATCAAGTAGTTTGCCAAAAGATACCTCTAATGGACTTGGTCCACCCGACACCGGGTCTTCTCCAACAATGGTGCATGGGATATTTGGTCTTTCTTGAATATCAACAAATGGGAAGTTTGGCTAAACCCTTATCTTAAAACACAAGAGCATGTATGCAAAAAATAAGGCCTCTCTTTGATGCAACTATGTGAGGCGTGTTCCCTTTTCTTCTCCATGAGGCGTGCCCCTCTTTTCTTTTCTAAGTCTTTTGGAGAGAGAGAGAGATGAGAATAGAGAGAGGGTGGCATGCCACCCTAGGAGGAAGAGAGAAAGAAATGAGCAACTTAGGGAAGTGTAGAATGGACCCCCCAATATGATGCATTTACAACTTTGAGTCTAGGGTTTTCGGAATGAGAGTTAGCCATCATTATAGAGATTCGATCTTGACCGCAGATCATAGGTGACATGTGGGGTGAGAGATCTAAGCCATAAAATCCTTAGATCTGCTATCATGATTTAAAGGACGGTGCTAGAATCTTATCCCTCAGCTTCCTTAACCCAATTCCAACAAATATTTTGTATAGAGAAAAATACTATGTATTTCTTATTTAATTTCAATCAATCTCTATACCTTCCTATTTTGAAAACAACCATCCTCTTTCACAAGTCTTTCTTTAAATTTCAAATCAACCTATGTGGCTTCTTCATCAAGCCACACTTATGGAAGTCATAGTGGGCTCCACACCCCCATCTCAAGGGCCTAATGTGGTAGGTCCCAATGAATTTTGGGCCCCCACAATCTTAAATAAATTTTAAAACAAATAAAACGATTTTTAGACAAGCACAAGTATTTTATTTTTATCTTACTATTTTAATTCCTGCAAAATCAATTTTAGCCCTTTTAAATTCTATTTTGATAAAACAAATATCTAGATGTATCTTAAAATGCATATTAATATTCTAAAAAGTCATTTAACATAAAATTAAATATCTTAAATTTATTTGATGGGAATTGGATCTAACTTCGTTAAGGAAGATGCGAATATATTGAGGCACTCTATCTCCCCTGGTGACCATGTCTCACACTCACTTTTTCAAACTGACTCAATAGCTCCTATGGCCCACAGTCCATCACAGGAGTTCATGACTGGACTACCAAAGCCAGCCAATAAGTGATGAAAACATAGTCCTAGTACATGAATTACAGGTTCCCCCTCAGAGGACAAGTCTAATTCTGACCCATGCTCTCAGCCCCATAGAATTCAAATACGAGCATTCCAAAGGTGATTCCCAGTTCAAATTGATGAATTCAACAAGATCTAATAATCAAGTGCCCCATCGGTCAGGTGATCGAGTGTGGGACATACCAAGTCCTAAGGGGGTAACCCTAGGAAATATTTCAACAAGTCTTCCATGTTTCATTTATTTTGTTGTTCATGATTACTATTTGTTTCTGAAGTTATAAGTTTGAATTTTTTTGTTTTAAATAAAGCATTTGGCAGTAAAATTTAAAGATCCTAAACAATAGGTGTATTTCTGCATTGTATTGTGGCAATTGTAAGTAGAAATTCCAATTATTACTAGAGAAAAAAAGAAAAAAATTGAATTTATATTTTGGAATTCTACACAGCCACACCTTTCATATAAAACCAACGCTAACACTCAAATCAAACTATGAAATATATCTTCATGCAAGTGAGATAAAATTACAGAAATGAACATACAAAAGAAAAATGACATACCAGGATTTGCAAATTGAGAAATTGAAAATTCTTTCAAGTCCAGCTTTTTCATCACAGCCATTGCTTTTTCAATTTGATCATCCGTTGCTCTAGGAATAGTATCACTATCATGATTTTGAAGCTGCATTTTGACATGGGAAACCCAAAAATATGTGTTGAGAGAAAAGTTTAAGCTTTCATTTTTTAATCGAGCACGACTACATGACAAGAGGATTAACACACTATATCTAGTGCTGAAAGCACTGAGATATAGAGGTCATTCATTGAACACTAGGGAAAAGGTCTAATTCCCAGTTACCCATAAAGGAAAAATAATATTTCTATTTGAATATGATGTTTTTGGAACAGTGCATCATAGTGTTTTAGTATGAGCATCTGCATTTAAAATTATAGCATCCTAGTTCATTAATATCACTACTTACAATGCAATAAAGAGAGAGAACTCCAAATTAGAACTTGTTCAATGTCGTTCAAAAGGGGGATAACAAAGCAAGATTAATTGTTTGTCTCATCTAACCTCTTCTATGCTCCGGATGTCATTACAGTAAGGAAGGTAGATCATATGCATCCCCGGGGGCTCAAGTTGAACACCGTTCCTGATCATGTCATCCTGCCAATGCAAAATAGTATCAGTAAAATGTTAACCAACAACAGAACAGGTCAAGAAATTTAAGCACATCTTAATTCAAATGGCACGAACATATGCACCAGTCAGTGCCTAAGCATTACAATGGGAAAAATGGAAATGGAAAATTTGAGAACTATGATTTGAAAGTGCAATGCTGAACTCCATTGGACTTTAAAAAATAATGCAACATGACAAAAGTAGTAAGCACATGGTTCGTTTGCCATATTTCCTCCCTGATTTCAAGTAATTTGAATTACATTTCAAGCACTTGACAACTACTAAATGATCATAAACAGAGAAAATACCCAGACAGGTGCTTGTGTGCAAGCAAGCACCCACCCGTGACATACACAGGAGACACATTTCCCATAATAATCACTTGAAATTCAAGTCATGATATTACAAATAACTTAAGTTTGCTTTGTAAATAAAGCGATACCCAACTGGAAAAGATCTCTAGTTGTCATCTTTCATCATTCTCACAATGTAAAGATGAGAAGGAATCACATCATGTTTCCCTAAGACCCTCCATATTTCCTATTTACATAGATTTCCCTTTACAATATAGTTATGCTGGAAATTACAAGTATTGGAATAGCAAAGGGAGGAAGAAAGAGAGGCATGCCTTAGGCTAGAGGGATTTCTCGACTTGGAAAGCCCTAAGAATAGTGGTAGACAAATAGGAGGTCTAGTTTCCCATACATCACACGCCTTTGAGCTGCAACTAATACATGCTTAAGGACAAGGAAATAGCAGAGAGACTGGTACTAAAACGAGAATCTACTAGTAAGTGTTATAATGTCTGGGACAACCCTATGAGACCTGTTCCCTTCACATAATGTCGTAATATAAAACCTTCATGTGGTAAGGATTGGTACCCATTTATTGCCCCAAGTTGAGGTTCTGCCTTGCGAAGGGCATTGTCAAAGATCAATGAAACATTTGAGCCACCAATTTGAGGCAAGAAGGATGAGTGCAATACTTAAAGCATGGCCCACACCATGTTGTCCCTGGTTAGACAACTTCAAATCTCCCACAGAATTCAAAGCTACGGATACGCCAGGTTCACTCATGGACCTAAAACTCTCCACCCTTCCTACTTTCTGACTTACGCCATATTTACCAACATGTGAGCTGTTGTCCTTATTCAAATGTCTTTCATATTGTGGATAAAGGCCCATATCACAAGGAAGTGAATAACAGGGTTCAAAGACCTATGCCTTCATGCCTCAATTAACTTCAATCCCAATATGTGCAGATTTTCCAACTAATATTATTTTTAAACAATCACTTAGTATATTTAATTTGTATGTACTCGAGAGAGGAATACCCGCACACGCATAATGGTGCATGTGTTACATGTCCATAGGGTGCGCTTACAATCCACTAGATTTTGGGATTCCGCCATCTATCAATAGACTTTGATGGACCAAGCATGAGCCTCTGCTCAAGACTACGGGTCATGAGTTCCTTTGGGTTTGTTTGAGAAAGCTACCGGGTCCAAGATGAGCTGAAGTGGGGTCCCTTGGTATTATGCAATTGCTTCAAAATTAAAGGTACCTAAGTTCCTTCCATAGATTTTATTAATTGCCCAAGTTAATCGATTTTGGTAAAGAACATTTAGAAATGATTTAGGTATTTTTGGCAAATTTTACTATTTATGGCAACCCATGGAAAATTAGAAACATTTTAGAAACCTATAATTAGAACCCACTTGTGAATCCTATACACGCTGGGCCCAAATGGCCAATGGGACCTACACATGTGTACACATGGACCGCATGTGGGGTCCATATGCCCACATGAGGGTGACAACATGAGGATGATGTCATCCACACATCAAAAATGGGAAAGCATGGTTCTCATTTGTTGATTGGTTCTAATGATATATGTCATATTGTGAATAGCCTTAATTTATGGAATGTGCACATCGGGTGCACAAGGGATGCACATGGCCTAGCTTCTAGAATGGTCATCATCATTATTATCAGCCAAGCCTTATCCCAACTATTTGGTGTCGGCAACATGATCTTGTTCTGTCGTTCGGCTATATCAAGGGCCATACCCTAAGTGAAGTCATAAAATTCATGATAGGGATGTGGCAAAAGTTTTCCATTGGTTGCAACCAAACACAACCTTCCCCCTTTTTGCTGGCAACGATTTTCCGCTCTAAAACAGGCATATAGTTTGATATTTCAATTTAGGCCCTAGGGATTATGGGATAAAAGTATCCACTTGCATGTCACATGGCATCCTCTCCTTGATTTCATGGATAACCCATGTACTAGTGAGAGAACGACTCGAGTTTTAAATTTATGCTTTCGAATATTTTGATCTACACTAAGGAGCACAACCCTCTCTCGACAATTTCTCTCATAAAATTGTTAAGATGATGGGCAATTAAGTCTTTGATCCAAAATTTGAATTTGATTAAAACGTATTCAGTCTTAATTATGGGTTTATTTATTGGTGGAATTTTGAATTCAAAAATTGGAGAGAAATTTGGGTTTGAATTTGGTCAAGGGATGATGGTTATGTATGATAGCTAGCAAGGGTTTGGATGTCTGGGATCAAGCCTCTCTCACCCCATAGATTTCCCAAGTGAATGGATCTAAATTATCGTCATAAGTAACTTCTAAACACTCCTAGCCAAAGCTTATAAATAAACTCCCACTTCAAAGTATCCAATTCAGTTTGTGTTATTACACTAGTCTAGAGAGACAAAAAGAGAGAACGAGAGAGGTGGGACACCCCACCATCTAAGCTTTATGACAGAGAGAGAAAGAAAGGCACACCTATGAGAGAGTTGAGAGAGGCACCATGGCCATGAGTCCTCAGCACCTATGCTCTCCTTGCTTCACCAAGCTCCATGACCTTCTTCTTCAAGCTCCAAAGATCACCTAGGCCTCTTAATGTTGTTCTATCTGCTACTATAAGTGCATTTAGAGCAAAATATGATCACTATCTTGGTGCTATTTCCTTCATCTTTTCCCAACCCTTACTGTGTTCTCATGATCCTTCACCATACTACAAACTTTTGGATCAAAATTTGCTGGAATTTGGCACCATGCACGTACCTATTTCTCTCTCTCTTGCTGCATTAAATGAGTCCCCTAGATGAGCTTAAAATGTGCATTTGAAGTTCCTTATATGCTTCCCATATTTTGCGTGTTATAGAGCTTGGATCATTGCATTATCTGTTTTGGAAATCCAATGTGGGTGTGATAAGTCCCGGAAGGTAACTATAGGCAAATTGCATGGATTTTGGCTTCCATGGCTTGTGTCTCCTAAGAACACATTTGTTAAGTGTTTGCAATAATTTGAGATTGCAATTAAGTCATTCTACATGTAAAAATGTTTGATGTACATTGTCTTGGCTATAATGCGATCTCAAGTTGTCCAAATGAATAGAAATGGTGATTATGATGCATAGAGGTGCTTATAATCCGCAAATATTGCTGTAAATTGAATTAAGAGAGTGTTATATGAGTAAGAGGTGGCTCTGCTTTCATTAATAGTTTACGTGATTGAGGTGTATACTTGTTGTCTCTTTGTGAAATTTTAAAAGACTCATACTAAGAGACCGGCATCTATACCTATCAATATTTGCCTACAAGCACAAGCTATATTTGATTTTATATCAGTACATGAAAGATATTTAGATTCCTTAATGATGAAAGACGAATCCTTTTACATATTCCATAAGTGTTCATTTCTTTACTATGTCTGTGGAGTTGCAAAGAGAGAAGAAAATTGACATTAATGCAGTAACAACTGTAATCAACATTAACCAATTTGAGTCTCTAATAACCATGCAAAGAGCAAGTTCAATAGAAATTCCCTAGATAACAGTACACAGAAAAGAGCGATGCTCACTTGGGCAACAAGAGCAACCAGCTGGGGATGAGTTGAGCTACCAAAGAAAGCCAAAGCAAATCTGCGGATTAGGGCACATAATTTTACTTTGTAAGACAATAACCAAAATAAAACAGCTTATGTTAGAAGACAACAGAAAACTAGAAACTTTTGTCATTGGTACTCATAGAATTCCAGCCTATTTCATTCATCTCACTATTGTGTAATCATACGTAGATTTTTGCAAGGCATTGATAGTATCAAAGTTATATTCAGCAATAAAAGGTCTTAACACTTCCCATGGTAATCGTAAATAATTCAAAAATGATATTTTGCCACCTGCACAACCCAGCTGCCACTTGTGCAGGCTCTGTCAACTGTGCAGCAAGGTAATTCCGCAAACCAACATCAATAATGCTAGGCACAAGGTTCCCAAGGGAGTCTATGGTTTTCAAGAGGCTAGGGATCAAGTAGTTCCCCAAGATGGCTGCTCGATGTGCGCTGAGAGAAACCAATAGATTGCAGAGCAGTGTTTGTCACATTTTAGGAAGATTTCTGAACAAGTGCATAGATTGAGGAGACTCAAAAGAGCCAATCGCAAAAAGCAAAGTGCGCATCGCAGGAAATCAATTGGCCCTGTCATTGGTTCATAAAGTGGGCCGCAAGTTACAGTAATATGTTTATTCAGGAAGGAGCTTCCATTAAGAAAAGATTAAAAGCAGTCAGGCCAATAAAAGATTTGAGGAATGTATCTTCCCAGCATGGAAGTTGTAGGGGGAGTTTGTGATATATTAAGACCAAAGACTATTTCTGGATTAGTATGACATCAAGAATTCGAAACAAGAAATCAAACATAAGTTAACTAAGAAAGAACCTTAACCTTATTACTCATACAGAAGTCCAAAAAGCCATTATTGTGCTTTCTTCAGACGGTAATTTAATCACACAAATATAGCAGATGCATTTTTTATTTCTTTCAATTCCTAATAATTATACAAAGCATCGCTGTGACGGACTTAGGTCCATATGTCATGTAACATAAGTCAATGTATAATTGTGAATAGCATCCAGTTAGCAGTATTAGCTATCTGAAACCATCACAGGGAACCCTCCTAAGCCCTTCCCGTTAGGTAGATATGGTGCAGATACACCGAATCAGTACACCCACATACTAAGTAATCAAGATGGATTGTATAGGCCTAGAGAACCTGTATCTGTACAATATCGCAAACCTACCCATGACTAGATATAAGTAAATTCTAAAGATATATCTATATCTATGTTACATGGATTCTTCGACAAGGGTCCCATACCCATGTCCGAGATGTATGAACACGCATACCGGTACAGATTCATTTGCGCTTTATCTGTTAAACATGTAACAGGGTATTTTGGCCACCAAAAAACAACCAAAATTTTGGAACAGGTACGTCTAAATACTAGACATGGTGTCCACAACACACCCATGCACATCAAAAGCTAGACGCTAGTGTACTGAAATTGGACCCGTGTTTTTCAAAAGTTAGACGCTACTCCACTTTTTAAACGTCTTGTGAAGTTCATCAAATACATCAACATTTCATATTATTATTTAAGTATCCTATGCGTCAGTAACCGACTTGTCCAGACTGTATTGACATGGCTATTCAACAGGGCATTTTTAAAGTTATCGTGCTGGACATCGCTATGTCAAACGATAGAACAACAGTTGTACTTGTATCTTGTAAAAAATAATACAGAGGGGTTACCACTCTCACCCATGCATTTGTGATTCCACCCAAAAAATGAGTGGCAAACCAACTTTGAGTTTCATATTCCAATCCATATTTGGGTGAGAAAGTAGAAGCATGGGAGACTAGAAGGCCGTACATATAGAAGAAAAATAGTGATCTATCAATTTATTGGATATGAAAGTAATTTACACTATGATAACAATATTAAAGTACCACTGATGCAAGACAAAATTAATCTTATTAATTTTTGTTTAATTTATAAGGACGTATTGTTCAATTTTAATTTTAGGATTTATTTTTAGGGTGTTTAAATTTTTCTAGCGTTCTTTTAATATTTTTTGGATTTTTATGAGTTGTTTAGAAACCTACTTAAGAGTATTTCTGGAATATGTGTTTTATCAAGGGTAAAATTGTCATTACAAATTTTCTGTTTAAGTTAGGAGTTTTTGGGTCATTTTATTTATTGCATGGACATGAAGTCTCTTCTAACATTAAATTAAGGGCGGTCTTTTCATTTAGGCGTGAGGGAAATTCTAGATTTCTCCATCTTATTGCTTGTATTTGGCCTTAACTTCTTGTTGATTTTATTGTTTTCCTGAATTCCCTGTATCAACCATGGTCTTCAATCTGATGACTTATATGTCCATCATCACCCTAACTTTCAAAATGACTTACAAAGTTACTATATGCCCACTCTTGAAAGCACTCAACCGCATAGAACCAATAGCATACAAATTATGAGTGAAAAGTTTTTTCCAAGAGCAGCTCAGGAAGACAAGTACTTCAAGAAGATGTGTGTGCTTCCCATCAACCAAAAGACTGTGGTGGTGTGTACGAATAGTTCTTCCTGCAAACAGATTCTTTTATAAAGTTCAACACGCATGTACTCTTATCTTCCACATTTTTTAACGTCATTCTTCAAACAAATAGTAGTAAGTATGATAAGCAAATCCGCATTCAAATTATCGAACAAAACAAATCATCATCATCATCATTTTAGCCTTTTCCCAATTAATTGGGATCGGCTACATGAATCCTAGTTCTCCATTCTGCTCTATTAAAGGCCATATCCTCAATGAGGACATGAGTCCCCATATCTTTTTGGACTAATTCCAACCACATCCCCATATCTTCAAACAAAACAGATATGTGAATCTAATTAGTCCAAAGTACATAGCAAGTTAGCAACAAATTTTAAAATTGCGCATATGAGGTAGACCTTGACTTACATGGATCCTTTGAAAGACACGCCAGTGTCAACAGCATTCCACATAGTTAGGGATAAGAGACTAATTACTTGGGAACATTTTTTGCAGTGATAAATATGACTAATGTCAAAACTAGGCATGGCTATAATGAAGCATTTAGTGTCATTATAGATAGATGTGAATAATGCTTTTTTGCACAGTTAGTTTCAGAAGGAGATAAACATGAGATCATTTCCAAGATGCAAACGAATAAATCCATGGGTTGTCACCTTTAGAAAAAATTGTATAGATAGTGTTGGAGTTATATGGTCATTTAAAGGCCCTACGAGAATGTAATAAAATTTCATCATAGTGAAATGATTAACTCCAGTACTGGCAATGGTCCAAAGGGGCCAAAATTGGCAATATTGATGCCAAGACTCAAACTAGACTCGACAAGCTAGGCTAGGTTGAGTTCTAAAACCATGTAGCTCTCAGCATATGGCACAACCGTCAAGGTTTGTAGTGTTAACCCTTGATGAGATGCCAAGGGTGGTTGGCAAAGGGACTTCGCGATCCTTGTATGCGATTGGAGGGCTTCAGTGGACGAAGGTCAAAACCTCATTATGACCATCGCGAAGTATGTACATATAACCATCTTGGGAAGTGAACCCCATTGGGGGTTTGAAATGTACATGTGTTAAAGAGATAACCCCCATGCAAAAGTCTGTGTGACCTAGACTAGTCCCTAGAAGGGAACCTGTAATCCATGGACTAGGATTGCATTCTCTTCACCTATTGGTGGGCTTTGATAATCCAATCATAAACTATTGTAAGCATGGGAATTGTTGGGTCAATTTGAGAAAGTGAGTGTAGGACATAGTCGCTAGTAGAGATGGAGCGCCTCAATATATTCACATTATCCTTAACATAGTTAATGGTTTTAAATGATTAACTTCATATTAACTAAATTTTAGAATATTAAAATGAATTTTTAGAGTGCCATGTATATTTTATTTTATCAAAAAGAATTTTTCAAAGAGAAAATTTTGATTTTTCAGGGTTTCATAGATACATATGGAATTTAAACATTCTAAATGACTTCTAAAAATCATTTTATTAAATCTCAAATTTAAAAGAGAGCGTGGGGCCCAGTTTTGATAAGGACCCACCAAGTTGAGCCCATTTGATAGGGGCATGTGGCCCACAAGTAGGACATACGAGTGGCACGCCCCATAACTTCTTACTCTCTCACTCTCTCTCCCTCTCTCTCTCTCGCTCGTGGAAACTTGAGAAGAAAGTTCTCTAGAAGGTTGGAGAGAGAAAGGGATGATTGATTTCAAAATAGAAAGATTTGTAATTGATTTAAATTATATGACACTAATTGAAATTAAATGACACATTTTAATAAATTAGATTTTGATGGGATTAGGTTAAGGAAATGAGGGATAAAGATCTAGCAAATTTCTTTTAATCATGATGGTTAATCTAAGGAACCTATGGCTAAGATCTCAATACCCCCACGGCACCTTTGATCTACGGTTAAGATTAATCTCCATAAGGATGGAAAACCCTAGAACTCAAAACCCTAGTTTTGCACTATAAATAACCCCCCTGGGGATGAGATTAGACACACCTCAGGTATTGACCTCTCTCTCGCTCCCAAGGACAGGTACACCACTCTCTCTCTTCCTCTTCTCTTCTATTTTATTTTTTTCTCTCTTAGGCTTTAAAATAATAATAGTAGGGGGCACACCCTAGCCATAGAGGGGTGGCATGCCTAGCTATTGTGAGCCCTAGATTCCCTATCCCATGGTGTTTCATGCTCTCATATCTTGAGTAAAGGGTTTTGACTATGCTTTCCATGTAGTGAGGCTTAGTGGTAGACAGAAATCCCATGCGCCATGTTGGAGGAAATCCAATGTGGGGCGTACGAAGTCCTTGGAGGTAATCCTTGGCATTTATTTCGACTTTCATTTTTTTCTCAATCTTCTTGGATGTAATTTTGTTCTATGTAACGAAAGAAGTTTTCTAAGTGACAAGCAAGTAAGAATCCTCTTCTTGTGTTTTCATTTTCTTTGAATCAAAAGTAGTAATTATTGGACACTGACAAGTGGTATAGCCCATATAACAAAAGAAAAAGCGATAAATTTTAACTACAATACTTGGCTAGATCACATAGTCCACCTTTCAAATTGAAGCAAGCACTTCATGAAAGTCCCCAACGTTTAGAGGCGTGAACATTAGAAATGTTTTTCAACAAAGAGATAGCAATAACTCCATATTCTTTAGTTCAAAAAGATTAAGATCAGTATTGTGGCAGGATTTGAAATGTTGGCAAAAATCTCATAGAAGAAATGATTTGGGCTGTATGAGGTATCTTTTGGAACAAAGACACTGTTTGGCCAGCAAAGATTAGTCGACAAGAACATAAATGACATTCTTGGAAAGGCCACTCAAGCAGAAGGTTAAGTTACTGGCATATGAGCATAAGAGATACAACATGTAGTAGATAGCATATCATATTGTGGGATTACAGTCTCGTATACCAATTCATGATTTAGTAAGAAATAACTCATGTTGTCAACAAGCGCATCAGTGATCACCAAAATGTGTTTATCAACAGTTCATTGAATCATACAAAATTTCTGGAGCACACCAAGACAAGATTTGTTGCTCTATTGTTCCTCTAGATTTTTTTTTTTTTTATTGACAATCTATTCTTCCTCTAGAATTGGTAATGTGGTAGTGAGATAATTCAGTTAGATGTCTCAATCAGGGGACTTTGGGCAGTCATGACGCCCATTATGTCATCTTTTTCAACTTAGTTTCACAATTGTCACTGTTTCCTTACCTCACAATAACCATTGGCCTTCAGTGGAAGGTGATCACAATCGAGGGGTGTCATTCCATGAGATGCCACAAGGTTTTTCCTAGCCAGTACCATCATTATTTATGCTAAGAGGCCTTTTATGCTATAGCCTCCACCTATAAATGCATATCCGTATGTGTGGTGTATTGTGTATGTGTGAGGGATACTAGTTGGGGGAGAAAATTTAGTTGCATACCTGTTGGAATTATGGCCTTTAAAGGCCTTAAATTCAAGATATCCTTGCTTAGTTGGAGTAAATAAGTGAAGACGATTCTAGTGTTTAATGCATTGGAGCCCAGAATCATATACCCCGAGTAGGCAATGAGAAATACTTGTGGGAAAGAGATATTGCTTTTAAAGGTGGATCATATGCTTCGTGAATGATAGGTTGACCAGGGCTAAGAGAACCAAAAACAGATTGAAACCCGATACCTTAAGAGAAAGGGCCCTGTACAGGATGGTCATGACTCATAGAATATGAGTTTGTACCCTGACACGAGACCACCCTATGGCATGTGCACCCACAGTTGCACGGTAAGCCACTCTTCTAATGTGTGATACTGTGATCCAACTAGGAAGAGCTTGCGCACATGTATGTGCTTTTACAGGATCCATAAATGAGAATTTCCATGTTCTCAGGGGTGCACCTGTAATCTACTTACACTCGAGGATGAAGGGACAGTGATTAGGGTGACTTTGATAAGCCATATTATGCGTCCCTACTATAGACTGTGGAGCATAAACTTGTTAAGTCATTCCAAGAGAATGGACCATCATTACGAACTAGACCAGTGGAGGACTCCAGTAAATAGTTAACTGAATCGTGTACCGAGGGTGCAATTCTGGTTCAACGATTCCGGTTTGGAATCATTCCCAAGATGAAACACGGTTTCAGGACACGTTTCCAAGTTTTTCAATACGCATTCCAAATTATTATTTGAATCTCGATTCCTGAAAGCTTAGAAGCTAGATTCCATATCGCAGAATTTGCAATTCATAGTTGCAAAACAAACGTGTGGAACACGTTGATTCCAATTTTTTAGGAATCGTGAATCCATGTTGTTTGGAAGCTAGATACATATTGTCAAAAGGTGTGGTTCGTAGATGCATTAAACAATGTTTCGATCAACATTAAATCAAGTTCTAATGACACGTAATCAAGATTCAACTGCAAATGTTGAATGAAATACATTCACAAATTGTATGATGCCAGAGGAGCTCCAGGAACCCATTTTATGTTATCAAAGGAGTTCCAAGTACCCTTTCGCATCATATTACATTTTTGTATAAGATCAAATACCCATGGTTTGGGTCTTGGGATTGTGATGTTGTGAGAGCCAAAAAATCCTTAACAAAATTTTGAGATGAATCCATGTACAATAATATCTGCCAAGTTACCCAATAGATTTATCAATCTATAAATCACTTAGTGGGTGGCAGCCCACCTCCAAGGAAGACGTCTGGGTGGGAGACCAAACATATAGGAGTGCTGACAAAGATGTCAACCCACATAATACGGTTGCTTTTGGTAATTGTACTAAAAATATGGACTCCAGATTTCAAGCTTGTAAAAGATGTAAAATAGTAAATATTTTCTCGTAAAATACTTCTCTCATATACCAGAGGAGATTGGTGTGTGATTCCTGAATTGTGGAAATTTCAAATCCAAATTGATGGGGACAACAATTCCAATAATGTAGGAATCATGATTCTTATTTCATTGGATCGCGATTCCAGAAGCCATTGATCGGTGTGGGGTCATGTGCAATTCCCGATAGGTGGGAAACTCGATTTCAACATAATGGGATATTGATTCCTACAAATTGGAATCACAATTCCTTTTTTTTGGATCGCGATTCTGATTATTGGGAATCACACCTCCGGTGATTTTCATTGTACAGCCGGCAATTCCAAGATTAGGAATCATCTGGCACATGCGATTCTGCAATTCCTGAAGCAAATTGGAATCACAGGTGTTTCCAACAACTATATGCCAGTAACCTAGATTTCAAGCCTAGGGATCTCATTTACCAATTTTCCATTTTGTTTTGATGGCAAAATGAGTATTTATAATAGACAATGATTAATGAATTTTTGACAATTTTTAGAATTTTTTGAAATATTTTCAGAGCATAAAATGAGGTTTTTTGAATTTGTTTTAACAAAATTCCACTTGAGGACATCTAGTGGGGGCCCACATGCCACTCAAGTGGCCATAGAGCTGCCACATGGCACCCCATGGACCCACCTATGCCCAACATCACCATGATGTCAAACAATAAGGGGGTTGTCCTAGTTTGTCTTTTGAGTATTTGTTCAAAATAGTTTGTAATGTTTTGAATGAGATAAAAACTTTTTATAATTTAAGTGATTTCATTAGTCACATGTTTTGGCACACATGCGGGTTCATTCACATGTGGCTATGGTTTTGAGTATGCCATGAAATTTTGGCTTAAACCCTAATCCATGAGAGAATAAAGTTTTAAAATAGCTTTTCATGAGGCATCACCTCATTACATTAAGCCTATGTAAATCTTTTGATATGGCTTCATCCTATTGGATGAAAGAAAGATATTTAGCAAATTACATGAGAGGCATGCCCCTAACATTTCATTCTTTTGTTAATTTCAAAAGATCACCATGGGCACTTTTGAAATGGATAAATAGCATTTAATTTGGTAAAAGGACCCAATCTCGGGTTTTTCATGAGTGATAAGGGTGTGAAATATCATCATTTGATCTTGATGACTAGATAAGATGAATGGCTAAGATCAAAACTCTCTCACGTACTATGGATGATGAACATCAAGGGCCATGATCAATTCACTTAAAATGTCGCACTAGAAATTGCCGATAAATATCCCCCTTAGTCTCATATCCAGCACCCTTGAGACCCCATTTTGTGATTGATAAGAGAGAGAGTAAGAAGCTACACATCCCACCTATTTCCTCCTTGTTCCATTTTGATGAGTTAAAGTCACATGGCCATTAAAACTTCTTCCCTTGGTATCTAGGCTAATTGGTGTTCTAAACTAGAGGTCACTTCTACAGCTCTATTCCTTTCATTTCTAGAGTAATTTGTTCATCTTCTTCTTACTGTAAATCTCATTTTACAGTAAATCTTTTCATGCTTATGTGCTTGAGTATTCAAAAATCCCAAGTCCCTTGTAAAACTATGCATGTACACCATCACACGTGCAGATTTGGTCTAATACTTTGCACCTAGACATCATCTTTTTTTTATTTTCATTACCCGATTCTTTGAGATTTCTCCGAGAATTTTGAGCATATCAGTAAGCATTTGGTGCCCATTCAAGTACCATTCCATTGGCCCTTGGTCCTAGAGTATTTCTCTCATGAAACAACACTTATTTCCACAAGTTCATGGCCATATACACTCATATAGTTCAAGTTGATTATAGCGTACTTTTGCTCACTGTTTTGATCATTAAAATATCATCTCTCTCATTTTAAAGTTTCTCACTCATTTTAAAGTTTATGGCCATATATACTCATATAAGCTTCCATATTTGAGATCAGCCTAGGGGAGAGAATTATTTGGATTGGGTCCGAATCCACCCAAATCCAAATCCGGATCCGAATAGTATACATCGGATCCAAATCCGAATCCGATCGAATCCTGAATATTTGGATCTGAATCCGAATTCAAAATTATATACAATATCCGGATCCGGATTAATGTTAAGATTCAAAAAAGAAAAAAAAAAGTCACGATTACCCCCAAAGTCCTCATTGCATTACTAAAGATATTTTATTAGAATTTAGAATGTCTAAGCATCTATGAAACTTGCAAAAAGATATAAAAATAAAATAAAATAAAATAAAATAAAAATTAAAAAATAAAAACAAACAAACTTGCAAAAATAGACAAAATAGGAAAAAAACAGAAGAAATCCTAATAAATTTGCAAAACTTGCAAAAATGAAAACTTGCAAAAAGATAAAAACAAAACAAACTTGCAAAAATAGATAAAATAGAAATCATGATAAACTTGCAAAAATGAAATCTTGAATCACACCAAAGCAAAGGTTCGCTTTCAATAATATCTTAGAACTTATAAAATATCATTATAAATCTCTCCCAGAAACCAGCTTCTGCAACTTCTCCACCAAAAAACTATTCATACAAATCCAATACAAAAATTAGGAACTACTCAATTCTCTATCACAATCCATTAGATTTTTCAAGAAGAGAAACACATCTATCCCACCAACTTGACCAAAACTACATCTACAAAAGCTTTCCCAACAGAAGCAATCTCAGCAACTTCCAAAAAAACCATCCATGGAACCAGATGAAAATCCAAGAACTATACCGGATTACACTTGATTTATCAAAACTTCGAAGGACAATAAACTAACCTAGGTAGAACTCTGCCTCTATATTTTGAGACCGCCTTTGCTTAGAAAGCTTGGAAGCTGCTTTCACAGTGAAAAATCCAGCGAATTTCCATCCAAAATCCTTCTTCCTGCAACTTCTAGTGGCTGGAAAAGAGGCCAGAATTTGAGGTGAAGCAACACTTGACTCCATTATTATCAGAGGTGGGTTCTTGGGTTTGGAGTGGTGGGTTTTACCAGTTGAGAGAAGAAAGGTACAGAGAGGGGTTTTGCAGGACAGGACAGATGGGACGCCATTTGAGGAGGCTCTGAGAGGGGATGCCACAGAGAGTGGCTTCTATGTTGAAGTGGATAGGATGAAAGAGAAAGGAGCTCGCCATGGCTGGTTTGAGGAGACAAAGTGATGGAGGCACAGAAGAGGAGAGAGAAAATGAATGGTTTTACAAACCCTAATTTGGGAGTTTAGAGAGAAGTGAGGATCCAATCCCCACCCTTAATCTTTTATTAATAGACAGTGGGGATTAGCTCTTCCAAAATTTAAAATTATTATATATATGTAAATTATAAATTATTTATTTGTATATGTATAAAATAAAAATATACTATTTAAAAAAAATCGGGTCCGATCCAAATCGGATCCACCTGTACCTAGATCCCGGATCCAAATAAGATCCGAAATTTGGGTTTCGGATCCGGATCAGGTAAATTCTTAGCCTTGGATCAGCCCTTGTGATTTGAGCCATCCATGCCTTCATCAATTGGACAAAACTAAATCCCTAAAAGGTCTGCTTATGTGACCGGGGTACAATTTCCCACTATTGTTTTGCAGTTATTTGTTGTAACTTTGAGTTCATTAGTGTTTTATATCATCAAGAATTGATTATGTAAAGCTTGGATTCGGATTATGTGAAAGAGTGAAGTGTATATGCAGTCCATGTACAAGTATATGTATTAAATGGTGTAGTTTAATTCTACGAGTACAATGTATTTGTTTTTGTGGCTGTGACAGTGAGTAAAGCTGTACGTGAGAGAAGTGTTTGTAAAAATTTTAAGTGACAAGTGAAAGTGTTGGAAAAGGAGCACTCTAGACACTATACCACCTTCAATACCTTACTCAGGGGGTATGGAGTGATCACCACATCTCCTATGCCATTTTATTCGACTTAGTTTCACTGCTGACACTGTTTCTTTATATCACTTAACCTCTGGCCTTCGGCCGAAAATATTAAGCCTAACCATTTTGCATAGCCAGCTTTTCTAATGGTTGATCCACCGAGTATCTATCATTATATGTGCCACAACACCTTTTCTGCTGTAGCATCCACCTATAAATGCATGTGTACGTGAGTGGATCTATATTTAATCATCAAAACTATTAAAGCAGTTTATGTTACTGAAATCTTCCTTCTTCGTAACCATTGCTCTCATAACTTTCTTAGCAGCAAGACTATTATAGCAGTTTATATTTCCGAACTATTACTTCTGCATAACCATTGCTTTCATAAATTTCTTATCACACGATCTAAATAGCCTAACCACACTAGTTTTGGCTTCCCCATGTAAAATGACACAGAAAATATGATTCCAGCAAGACATCCCATCAATATAATTCTGATATGTTGACAGAGACTCATAATGTCAGAAATAGAGGCATTTTTACACAAGAAAGACTATATGAACCATTGATCCATGCAAATGGATGTTATCATGAGAACAGGCATCTTATGCAAGGGTGACAAACAAAGTATATGTACCCCATGTGTGACTGGCAAAGCAACATGTATTCAAAACTCTCTAACAATACGTACCCAATGCATAACTGGCAAAGCAACATGCATCCATAACTATATGCCAATATCTCATATTGATACTTCATTGTATCACATCAATTAATCGGTTCTTTGATAATGTTACTCACCACCTTACATAGTTTGGGACCTCAATATTGAAGGTAATTAACAAACACAGGCTACAGAACATTTGTTATAACCACAAATAATTCATAACCATTCATTATGTAGCATCATTGGGTAAACTTGTAAAGTTCCATCAATCATCAAGGATAGTAGCATCACTACTTACCCATTAGTTCTACAGATCAGAAACAGTTCTAACACTAGCCACCATGGACAAGCCCCAAAAATAACATCCTAGCATGACTAACAAGTAAACTGATGAATAAAAAAGGCTATCAAGCAATTATTCACCTTTGATATTTCAGCATAGCTCTATAAAGAGCAACGAAAATGCAAGTGCTTCCATCTATTTCCTGCACCACAATGACTGGGAGTGAGTCATGCCCCAATCAGCAAGCCACTGCAGAAAACCAATAGGATGCTTGACGCTAACTGAAAACCCACATTTATGATTCAAATGATTTTGAAAATATATTACTGTAATAAACGCATATGACAGGATGTGTCACGCATCTGATTTAACCTGGTCCGATTTCCTAAATTAGTATGATTACATCTGGATTTTCGAGTTAAGCTGTATACATCTATCAAACTTCTATGCTTCAACTTGCCCAGCCAAAAAAATGGTGGGTGCAAATTATTCTATTTTATATTCCACTTCTGAGATTTTCCCATTCAGGTTTTTAGGTAATATCAAGTTTTATGAGATTTAATCACAATCATATTACACGTTACCAAAAGAAATGTTCAATTGAGGATTAGCATTGCTAAAGCAAGATACTACCACTTGTCTCAAAAAAAGGAAGATACTACCAAGGTGTTGATCTTCCATCACAATAACAAATGGAGCATGCTACCAGCATAAAACTAAGTTGAACAAAAGTTGAGCTCCAATAAGTAGCGCTTCAATAGTTAATTGCTTTAAACATACTAATTATATAAATTAAACTAGAAAATCTTTTACTTAGTGAAAATTAGCAGGTTTTAAGCTCACAACTTCAAGGCTGCAACATCAAGTGCCATCTCAGTTAAGCTACGAGCTTGAACCCATTATAGTGACACAATCACTAATTTACCACAGCAATACAAAGCAAGTTCACCGTTTATATTTTATAGCAACTTCTTTAAAAGAAAAAAGGATTTACATCTTGCTCCCTCCTTACATGGTACTTATAAACGAAAGGAGGGGGAAAGACAAAAGATTAAATCTTCAAGAGAAGCCCAAAGATAGGAAATCAGGGAAAGTGATGCAGGAAAAATTATTCTTATTTGAAATTTTTGATTAATTTCAAATGATGTATATTTAAATTTCAATTGTAAGGTTATTATCAGTTATTTTTAATTGCTTCTATTTGCTAGACCCGTTAGGGACTTTCTAGGCATTTTACTTATAGTTTGGATCATTTATTTTAAGTAAGTTCTAAGTTAGGACTGATTTAGTCATTCTTATTTAAACAAGGGGCATTATGGACTTTTATGTTTAAGCTACGACACATGGGTCAATTTTTTATTTGTGTGGACATTATTGTTTTTTTAACATTAAAGAAGAATACGAAAGTGGTGTGGGGAGCTAGAGGCTCATGCATGTGATTCTATTTCAGGAAAAAGAAAGAAAAAACCCCAAGCTTTTGAAACCCTAGCTTGGTGAAGGAAGAAACACAAGGTTTCTTCTAATTATTGCTTGTGTTTGGCCTAAATTGCTGTTGTTTTTCCATTCTCTTTCAATTTTCCTACATTAATTTCATAATAAAGCAGGGATTCTTGAGCAACAAGGGGAGAAATCTTTGGTTAAGTCTAGAGTTTTCTGATTTCACCCAAGAATTTGTTACTTTTTGCCCAGGGTTTACTGCTTTCAGCGTTTGCTAAATTCAGCCAATGGTTTGCTAATTTTTGCCTAGGTTTGTGATTTCGGCAAACTTATGTCAGCAAGAAAGAGTCATGGTCTTTCATAGACCAACCTTGAGATGCTAGAGATGAAGAGATTGAGGATCATCTCAAGAGGCAGGTTCAGCAGCTTACACAACAACTTGCAGGCATCAATCATGGGCAAGACGGTGAGCTATCCGCCCCAGAAGATGTCAAGACAGCCCTTTTCACCATTGTGCTCCGTATGTAGAGTTTAGCGAAGAGGAGAGTGATAGAAGACCTAGATGAGGAAAGCATCACTCTAGAGTTTTAATTTAAAAGTGAACATTTCTGATTTTGACAGGCCCAATTTGACTCACAACTGAGGGTCGCCTAGGAGGGGCCAACCTTGGCGCTGGCCCGGCCCTTGTGCCCATAAGGCCAGGCCGGGATGAAAACAAATAAAGAAAAAGTAAAAGTAAAAAAAAAAAAAAGGGAGAGAGGGTTTGGTCAGGCCACATCAGGCCGACATTGGCTTTAGCTCGGCCCTACTTTTTTAATTTTTTAGGGCTGAGCTGCCCAACCCATTGCTAGCCCTACTCATGACCAGGGGGTTCATCTTGCTGCTTGTGAGTACAATTTTGTTCTTGGTATTGAGGAGCCTGACCATGAAGAATCTTTATTTTCATCAAATCCTTTCCAAAATCAGCAAGATATATTGGGCTTAGCCGCCTATCTTCGACACATATTCAAATGTACAACAAGATCTCTTAGGAGATCCAAACTACAAGAAGGTTCAAGATGAAGATCTCAACGATATTGAAGAGGTCGAGCGTTCAAGAGATTTAGGGCATTGGAATAAAAGAGTAGTGCAATGGACTCATAAAATGCAATTGTGAACCTGGATTCAGAGAGTAACTAAATAGATATCGACTGTCAAAAAAGTCCCTAAAGGGCAAAAAATTGAGTTTGAAGTCTTCCACATAATTTTTAATACGAGCTCAAAGGATAGCCGTAATTGTTAAGTTGTATCGATTCCTCAATAGAAAAATCAAGATCCATTTCATAAGGATTTCTTCTTAAGACAAATAATCTTTGAGCGAACAAAGAAGAAGAAGAAGGTGGTTTTGATGTTGATATCATCTTAGCACACTTAAAAACTCAAGGAAAAGTTTTCTCTAACCAAGGGAATTTGATGTAGGACAAAAATGTTCTTATTTTAAATTTTTATTTAATTTCAAAAGATGTATATTTAATTTGAAATCCTAAAAGAAACAGTGGAACTGAAGAAATTCTAAAATTAGTCGTTCGTATTTACACAAGTGTCATTATGGATTTTTGTCCTTAAGTTGGGACATATGGGTCAATTTATTATTTGTATGGACAATTGTTATCTTTTGAACATTAAAAAAAAACAAAGTGGTGTGTGAGGGGGCTAGAGGCTAATTCAGGTGATTCTATTTCCCAAAAAAAAAAATAAGGAAAGAAAAAGCCCCAGGCTTTTGAAATCCTAGCTGGGTTAGCGAAGAAATCCTAGGTTTCTTCTAATTATCGCTTGTGTTCAGCCTGAGCTACTACTGTTTTTCTGTTCTCTTTCAATTTCCCTACATCAGAAAGGCAGGATTTAGGCAGGATGGGCGCCTAGATCCAATCACTTCCCCACTTTTACAGTAAAATGGATTAGGATATAGTTAAGATTTGAAATGTCAAACACGATGTTTGCTGACAGGTAATTAACAACATTAAATAAATCAAAGAACAAATTTCGCAATGTGGCATACAGAAAAACAAGAATATATAGCATATAACTTTCAAAGCGCTACACAATTCTTAAGATTCAGGAATCTATAGTCATTATTACCACAAGGAAAGGATACTAACCTCATCACTAGGATAGAGAAATGTTGAGGGCTTCAAATTATGATAATCTTTCAAGCAGTCCGTAGGCTTGAATCCTAAAAGAAACAGTGGAACTGAAGAAATTCTTTTTACTTCAGACAGTTCCTCAAGGGAGAACCTTACAATCTCACTGCAATTCAACAAATTAAAATAAAACAATCAGAGTAGATACCCAAATAGTAGTGTATGCCAAAGCAAAGAATTAAGCTTCAATATGGCAAGACAACAACTCAGCACATACAAGAAATTTGGGTATGCCAAAGCAAAGAATTAAGCATCAATATGGCAAAACAACAACTCAGCACATACAAGAAAAGAAACCCATCCCAGAAATAAGTATCTCACATCGAAAAAACACAAATGTCGACATCCAAGCCAAAACCCATTAATTCCATGCTAAGTTAACAAAGAGTAACATCTTCCTGACATGCTAGGATTAACACAAGATGAAGCAAGGTGAAAACACATATCACAATGTAGTCAATAAACTAATAAGACCAAGAACTCGATCTTAAACTTTACTTTGACTTTGGTTACAGCAGTTACAAGCTCTCAAGCAGCACCTTATATTTTGACATATATGCCATTCAATAGAACTACAAAATCCTACATTCATTTAAATTTTATAGGAGCAGTATTATAGAATGAACAGCATCCTGAAGCATTTTTATAATCTAGCTCAATGAAAGAGTATGTCAATGAATATGCAGAGAAACACATTAAGGGAGAAATCTAGCTCCTTCAAAGTATGGGAAAGAGCATAGACGTAGAACTACAAATAAATGAGAGAATGCCTGGGCTGCGATATATCGCATATGTGGCCCTAGGACACTTTTTTAGAGTAAATCTTATTTGTAAAATTTCCATATAGGAAGGCTTTGGCCACCTCCAGAGCCCACTGTTTCCATATCTTTAGTCCTTCAAAGTAGGGGAAAGAGCATTGAAGTAGAACTGCCAATAAAAGAGAGAATGTCTGGGCTACATTATATCACATATGTGGGCCCTAGGACACTTGTTTGGAGTAAATCTTAGTAGTAAAACTTCCATATAGGAAGGCTTTGGCCACATCCAGAAAGCCCATGGTTTCCGTATCTTTAGAACAAATTCAACTTGGTAAGATGGACCACTATTATTACCATGTTGAGTATGCCTCACCTTGAGAGTGAAAGGAAACAACCAGTGAAATATGTCAAGAGCATAAGCCTCAACAAAACCCAACCAAAAAGTCAGAACATGATACATTAGGACCAATGCACAAGAAGATTCATCTAGTAAACTAGCCCTCAAGTCAAGTGATGCCCAACTGCCAAGCAGAAAAACCAGACGGGTTTCCCACCCAATAATCTGTAAGCACCTACATGTACAGATACTCACTTTTTATGTAAATGAAAACGTTCCATTGGTTCCTGAAGCAAAGTCCCAGTGTCCGCACATATAAAGGACCTTTCTGACTGTACAAAGAAATAGAAAAAAACAATTATGACACTCCATGCGATTTATAATACCATAATAAAGAACCTTGGAGTAAACTAACAGATATCCGGCTTAAGAACTGTGTTAACAATCACTTGACATTTGTTTCCCACTTGAACCAAAAAAACTAGGAACCACTAATAAGCACAATATTTAATAGTTACAGAGACCATGTGATTGCTGGTAGCATTGGACGATTCTACGAAAGTGAATACCTTTAACTGTGTATTGCTTACAGAATCAAGCCAAGTAATTACCCCTACAAAAGAGCATGATGCAGATTATTACTTATTTAAGCAACGAATTCATAAAAGCCATGCTTTATTACAAAAGAAACAACTAGTTAACTACAGTATACCAGGACTTGTTGGACGAATCAAAGCATAAGAATTCAATTCAATCCACATGTCATCGTGTATCAAGAAGGCCATCCTCCGGATTACACGCTTTTTAAAAATTCTTTTCTTCAACTGATCCACCATGTCTTCAATTCTAAAGTCAAAAAATTGTCAGAACAGAAAATCAAATTGAAAATAACATCTCGTTTCCTCGTCGAAATGGACAGGGAATGATTTTACAAATTTGGCCACAAGAAGGCAGTTGAAAATGCAGGACTAAGGGAGAAGACAAACTGAGGGAGATTAACTGTGAGGCATGAAATCTAATCAAATAATTTAATTCTTAAGCAAAAATCATATCAAGAATTTTAAAAAGAGCATATGCATATTGAATAGTAGTGAATGACGTAAGTATCCATTTGCTAAACAAGGATGGCATGGCATTAAACAATAGCCAAATAATTAAATTGCATCATTCTATTTAAGATGCTAAAGCATGGAATCATTTTCCATATATATCATTATATGGAAAATGATTCCATGCTTCAGCTGGAGCACGCTGCAGCCTGCTCCAGTTAGAGTATCCACCATTCAATCATGGTCGGACTATAGAGATTTGACAACAGAGAGCAAAAGACTGCCAGCACACTTTAACTGCCAAGAGGAACTGACCATATGCACAGTCTGCCCATCCATCAAACTCCACCAACCAACTACACAGTGGATACTCTACCTATAACTAATCCACAGTATGCTCTAGCAAGACCATAATTCACACTCCCAATCTGTACTGATGTTAGTAAGGGCATACTTTTCTGCTGCCAATGGCAAGAATTCTGATAGCTCTTCACCTTCCAAACCCAGCAGTTCCTATATATTTAAGAATATATCAGACCGATTGCTGCTAATGAACCTACTTTTTCTTTGTATGGTTTGATTGTGTGCTATGCCAAACCATGGATTGGTGCTGTTGTGGCAGCATTTTAACGTGAAAGACCATTCATGGTTGAATAGCCCCTTTAGGTGCCACTTTTAGAACCCAATTAGGTATTGGCACCACTCCTAAAAAGCCGCTGTTTGGTAAGCTAGATGAAAACTGAAAGAAACAATTTTCATCCAACGCACAAAATGCCATACATTTTTCACAGCTAACCAAACTTTGACCAGTGAGTCACATCCAATCTATGAAATGAACCAAATTATAAAAATAATGCTTCCAGTAAAGTAATGCTAAAGCATGTAAAACAAACATACGGCGTAAAATTTATATGTATTGAATTCTGTCCCTGGCCTACACATGGGGAAAAGCTCAATTGAGATGCTTAGGTCTTGCACATCCTACAAAAAAAGGGAATATTAATACAAAGTAAAATCAACTACATCATAGTTGCTTGATAAGAAAAACATATGAACGTAAGCAACAATAATATGGTTTATCCTAGTACTTTTGCCCGTTGAAGTGTTGTCCTTATCATATCAGATTTGGTGGCCCCATCCACATGTCGAAAAGGATCATCTTCATTCGTAAATAGAAGTATTCGCTTATCAACATTCTTGGAAGATCTGAAAGAAAAATCATAAAATAAGCGAAAGACAAATTTGAGCACAAAGTTTGACTTGAAAAGCTAAGCATGCTACAAACTTAATACTAGCAATTTTACCCTCTGCGCAAAAGGCCTTGTGAAACCCAAATTGCGTTGTAGAGCGAATTCTCTCTGGTCATGGGAATAATTCCATTGCGACTTCCAATTTTTGTAAGGAACTTCTCTGTTATACGCGAAAGAAGTTCACAGAATACATATAAATACCTCACCGCAAACAAATTTCATTTTGAATGACAAAGAACCTGTATAGTCAAACAGTTAATAAACTCCCTTAACTATGCAATTGATCACAGCATCTTGCTCTTGATACAATTAGAGCAAAACAAAATTCAATAAGTGCGATAAACCACAATGACATGCATCAAAAAACATACAAAATGCATGGAGATGAACCTTTGACGGTACTAAAGTTTTCTACATTTGAGAAGGAAGAGTAGAAGTGCATGTAAAGAAATCAAAATGTTGGTTGGTAGAAATTTTGATATTCATTCAATCAACAAAAGATCTACAGCGGTTAATCTCAATTTGTGGAAAATTTTGCTCTTAAGAACAACACAACCGTAAGATTATGGTGAGCTTCTAACAATAAGGAAGTGCCTTCAATGCCTTCAGAGTTCTGAATAACAAATCCAAACCCTAACACTAACATATAAATCATACTTTAAAACCTTCACGAGCAACATATCTAGTTTAGAGTCGACAGACCATAATGTTCACGAAAGTATTTACTCGAATAGTCCATGTCTCTGTGTATCCCCAAATGCTACCACTGATACGATGAGGGAGAAACTTCTTCAATACATCCAATAAGCCATTCACTTATTGTTTATAAATGAAAGTAGAAGGCTAAAAAAGGGTAAGGGGCAGCCCAAAAGGACATGGTTGGAAGTATTCAAAAAACATATGCGGATTTGTAGCCTCTCTAATTGGGAAAAGGCTCTGATGATGATGAGAATCGTTACAGTATGCCTTATCCATCAGCCCAATTTCAAGTCAACGCAATATATTATACGTTGCATAAGATAAAATAATGCATCCAACACATTGATACACATTTATACCAAATCATACTGCATAATAACAGATTTTGTTTACATTTTTTTTAAATTTATTCCATGTAGAAATGTTTGCAATTTTATTTGTTTAGCTTTAGCTTGCTTATGTCCTATCCAGCCTTCTTTATAACTTAACTTTGTCTCTAGACTTCCCAACCAAGATTAGTTTACATTTTTCTTTCTTTTGTGTGTTTTTTTTTAGCCTGATTTGTAGATTAGTCTAGATTTGTCATTCAAAACTGCTAAATGTATTTGACAATTATAAGTGGAACCAGAAGCAATTCTACCTAGCACTATATCATAGATATTGGGAATGGGAGAGACAAGAGCACGGGGACCGGGAACGGGGTGCAGAGCAAGGTAAGCTCGAAGTTCCGTGGTAGGGGGAACAAGGTTTGTACATGGTCAGGTAAAGTGATCGAGATCCTTGACTTTCAGGGAGCATATTTCATATCTGCACAGGAGCGAATTCCTTACTGAATGGGATCGCGCGCCGCCGTGATTAAGATCAAGGTTCCTGAAGTTCAATTATCCACTGTATTGTAATTTGGGAGTGAATTCCATTGAACAATATGCTTAAGTTTTATCAAACTCATAAACTCAAGTAAAGAAACATGTCCTTGAAATTCTCTTTGACATTTTCTTATCATGGGTAGGTTGTTACCATACAATGATAGTTTGGGACGTTCTGCATCCCCTCTGACTTCACTCAAAGAGAGACTAGCATGCAAGATTTTTTGTATTTAGATGATAATGCACCATTGACATGTTGTATAACACACATCTTTTTCATCTTAATTTGTTCGTTGAGCTATTGAGAAAATGTTCATCACACACCCTGATAAGAACAATTTTTTTTATATGTTAATGGTTGGAATGGAGGGTGATAAAAACAATTACTTATGCAAAAATCGTTTTTTTGAGAATTAGTAATGTGGGTCCCTTACAAAAATTACACACTTACCTACATTGGTCTGCCTATGTACACACACGTAGTCATTTTTGACACCAATCGGTTGGAATGAATGACTCCTAGTTGAATATCGATTGATGATTACATTTAAGAATATTGCGATAGATTGTTTCCAAAAAAGAAATGTCGTGATAGCTATGCTCTCCTTTGCAAAATAAGAAAAAAGAAAAGATATTGCCATATATAAGTCCCAATAGCTAACCTCCATCAAAGATTTTTTTTTTGGGTAGATACCTCCATCAAAGATTGCTAGAGTCTAATGACATATACACGAGAGAGACCTCATGTTTCCAAGCATACATGTAATTCCATCACCCTAAGGCAACTCCATGAGTGGCTCGATTTTGTTGACCAACACTCAAGCAATAGAAGTCCTACAAAAGGTGGACATAACCCAATGAACTAGCCCCAAGGTCGCTAATCGTGTTGACTGCAACCTCATTGAGTCATTCCTCAATAGAATCGCAACACAACTAACAATAGTATCTCCTTTCAACTTCTTTCTTCTCTCTTCTTACCTTCTTTTGTTGCCTTTCTTTGAAACTAGGAACAAATCACGATTCACAAGATGTGTAAAATTCTAAACTATAAAATACGTAGGAAACCATGGCATTTAGAAAGTTTGTAGGTCACAAAAAATGGAGATCCACACTCCATTATATAAGAATCAAAAAATGTGTCAATGAAACTCACTATCAACGTAAAGGATACTTGATTCCAAGATGGAGGAATCGTGGTTACACTTACTCATGGAACCATAATATTTGGCGTAGGGATCTGGATCCCAGTAACATGGGATCGACAACTCCAATTCCCTGATCGAAATCCTGAATATGAAGGAATCACCTAGAATCGAGATCTCATATCTCAAAGCGCAAGATCAAGCATCTGCAGCGAAAACAAGCCCCTCCTTAGAAGATCTCGGTAACTATGAATTCTAATAGGTTTGCAGTCATACATAATATATTTCCTTTCATCAGCCTAACTAGTGATTCTTTGCTTTGGCATATGGATAGGATCATTCTCCTTGTGAGAATATAAATATGTTGGTTACAATCAATATGTGCATGGGTCTTTCACCGGTAAACCCCACAAGGTCATGTCAAAGTTGTCGTATTGACAAAAAACAGGTTTTAAAGTTTTCAACTAACACATTTCAAAAAAAGGTATCCTGATAGAGGTTTGGAAGTGCATGTGAGAGATTGGCACATTCTAACTGACCACAACAAGATTTTATGGAACAAAGAAAATGGCTGAAGAATAGAGAGAAAAATAATATGGTACTTATTTACAAGAACAAATGAGACATAGAAAACCGAACCAAATATTAAAGGACCAAAATTATACAACACACTATGAAGTTATGTGAGACAGTGATTGAGCAACGTCTAAGACATGACACGAATGTATCAGAAAATATGTTTGGCTTTATGCTAGGGAAGTCGATAATTGAAGATATTTTCCTACATAGGCTTAAAAACTTTAGGGAGACAAAAAGAGACCTCCACATGATCTTTATTGATTTATAAAAAGCATACCATAGGGTACCAAGAGAGTTGATTTGGACGGAGCTAGAAAAGAAAGGAGTCTTTAAAGGATATATTGACGTGGTTAGAAATATATAAGAGGGAGCGCTAACTAGTATGAGGATAACAAGTGGAGAGACACATGAGTTTCATTGACAATAGACCTACATCAAGGGTCAGTATTGAGCCCATCTCTTTATCTTGATTATGGACGAGTTAACTAGGCACCTACAGGATGACATATAGTGGTGTATGTTGTTCGTGGATGACGTAGTTTTGATTGATGAGACCAGAGGCAGTATCAACAAAAAGTTCGAACTTGGAGGGAGGCTCTAGATTCTACAAGTTCTCAAATTAGCAGGGCTAAGATAGAATATATGGAAAGCAAGTTTAATAATAATGAGTAAAAATTTAAGATTGATGACATAAAAATACCTAAAAGAGATTACTTTCAATCTTGGGTCGATAATCCATGAGAGTGGAGAGATTGAAAACGATGTCGCGCATAGAATTACAGCTAGGTGGGCAGAATGAAGATGTTTATCCGGAGTTTTGTGTGATTGCCACAAACTGAAGCGAGAAGTTTTATAGGACGGTTGTAAGACTAGCCATGCTTTAGAGGTCAAGAAACAACATATCCATAGGATGAGTTTAGCTGGAATGAAGATATCGAGATGGATGAATGGCAAGACAAGAAAGGATATAATTCGAAATGAAATATATACGAGGGAACTTAGGGGCAGCTCCAATAGGCGATAAGATGAGAGAATCAGACTTAGGTGAGCTGATCATATGAGCATAGACCTAATACAACAACGGTTAAGACGCGCGGTTTGGCACAAATGGAAGGATCTAAAAGGCCAAGGGGAAGAAGCCCAAAAAGACATGGATGAAAATAGTGAGAAAAGATATAATGGCTTATGGTCTGACTGAGGGCATGACCCTTGACAAAACAAAATGGCGAAATAGGATTCGTACAGCCGACCCCAAATAGTTAGTATAAGACTCAAATGATCATGATGATATTGACAATTTTGTTAAAAAATAAAATAACCTAACATGAATAAACACAAGAAGAATATTACATTTGTTCCATTATGATGTATGGGACTAGTTCTTCTTCATAAATTGAATCTGTTTACTTTTGCATTCTCTTAATGGTTCTTTTGAGAAATATGAGTTTACAACTTTACATGTTGGTGAAAAGGAAAAGATGTTGCAGTCAAATTTATGTCCTTCACATATAGTTCACCCTTCATATTAAACAGGAAAGCCAATTAAAATACTTGCTTCAAATCAGTGGCAATTTAGATCAACAATCACCGATCTGAATTGGGAATAGCCCAAGATTGTCTGTTTCTTAAACAGAATCAATCATTTACAGTAATATAATTTATACTATGGATAAAATTTACTTCAAAACTAAGAGATTGTTGGTGGTTAGCTCGCACAGGCCTCAAACAAAACGTCCATAATTCGAAGCCTTGAACATGCCCTTTCTCACATAAATAGCTTTTCTTAAGGCCTTAAGAAAAAGAGATGAGCTTTTAGGAATTGAACCTTGACATTTCAATAGACATCCACAAGTTACAATGAATACAACATTGTAGACTTTATGTTTATAAAATGTAAATTATATAATATATAAGTTACTTTTTATTTTTTCCTTTATTATGTTTGATTGCTAATCCGCATAACCGATCCGGTTTGGGATCCACGGGTGTGCGATCCAACCCACTGATTTGCTTTTAAAACATTGACTTGATTATGTAGGAGAATGTGCATCAAATATTTCCTTATGGTTTTCTTAACTTCAAAAGCACTAATTAAGTATTGCATAGTAACTACAATAAACGAAGTTACGAAAAGAGGCAACTATTTTGCAGAAGTTTAACATGTTATGACAATCAATACGCATCTTATTAAAGGTTTTAGATAAAGCTATATACCATGTAATATTGTTTGTTTTCTTTTTAATATGTGCATGTGATATTGTTATTATACTAGAACCATACTAATCAAGAATAGTTTTACTTCAAAGGTCAGAACACCCTCATAAAATCACTTGAGAGATGTGATTGCATGTCTAAATGCATATCAACTCCACTCTAAACCTTTGGGCTCCATATTTTTTTCTCTAAAATAGGCTTCAAGACTCAAGGGACAAAAACATTTTGAGGTACAGTATATGGAACTTGTAGTGTCCCACAAGTCAAATTCATGAAGTGCTTTTTTTTAATAATTTTTAATTTTTTCTAGAAGAAGCTAAACTCATTAAGTGTTAATCTACCTTCCTCTCAAACTATGATATGCTTCAAAATGGATGTTGTATCCATGTCAAGTATTTTAAAAGCACATGTAAAATACAAGAATCTATGGTCAAGTCATGTCCCTAACAATACCTTTGCATCATAGCTCTAAAATGTAAATCTGCAATAGGGGGACAAGAAAACTCGAATGAATAGTTGCCACTAGATGCCATATGACCTCCTTATCTTCCTTCTTCTTGTTGGGGTTGTGTGGCCAACTAAAAGCCTTATGAGAGCATGTAATAAAAATATTATAGTAAAATATTAGCTCCAGTGAGAATGTGGTCCACTTTGGACTATGAGGCACTACTAGTGCCACGATTCATCTGAGCTTTGACTAGCTATGGCTCATGTGATGTCTAAAACCTGTGCTCCTGGGCATTATGTAAGCACAAATTCGATGTAGGGTTATCCTTTGATGAGGTCGGAATTGCGCCCAAGACAGTTTTGCCAGGGGACATAATGAGACCCATGTGGGTGATGGATGGTCAAAGAGGACAAGGGCCTAAACCCTCATCATTACCATCACACGATATGTATACTAAATAGTCGTCCGGGAAGCAGCCCTTTTGGATAAGGGTGTGTAACGTGTACATGTGCAGAAGAGATAACTCCCTACAACAATGGACTATGTTGGAAGGACCCATTAAGCATGGTGTTGAAATGGGGCCAGGACTTGTCCTGAAGAAGGGACCTGTAATCCATGGATTAAGATCATGTCTTCTTCAGTTATGAATCCTTGCAAAGGGCTGTGCGTCATGGGAACTATTGATTCAATTTGAGAAGGTACAGTGAGATACAGTCTCTAAAAAGATGGAGTCCTTTGTATATTTATTGTAAACATAACTTTATAGATCTTATTTCCATCAAATCTCTTTGGAAAAGTTTTAATATGTTTAAATTATTTTAGATAATTACAAATAAATTCCAAACCTCTTTGATTATTTTATGTTATTGAAATATGATTTTTAAATAAAGAAAAATGAATTTTTGGATTTATTTTAATCAAAGAGAAAAATAAATTATTTAATGACTATTTAAAAATTATTTTATTATCTAAAAATTAATTTTAATATATTGAGGGCCCATTGGATTTTATTGAGCCCACCAATTTGTGGGGCGTGGGGCCCATATAGCCACCCATGTGGTGGGATGCCCCACCTCCTCGTATTCTTTCCTAAATTGGTTGCATCTGATGAAGCTACATAATTGACTTGAGAATTTTCGAAAAGTGTAGAGTACAGATTTTAATTGATTTCAAAAAGGAAAGCGTAAAAATTAATTGATTTTTATTTATTATTTTCTCTACATAATATTTTGACGGGAATGGAGTTATGAAAACTAAGGGATAATGGTTCCACCTCATTCTTTTAATCATGATGGCTAATCTAAAGAATGAATGGATGAGATCTCTTCATCTCATAGGCCTCCGACATCAAAGGTCAAGATTATGTCTCACAAAGATGGTAAAACCATAACCCTAGAAACGTTAGCTTTTATTCCATATAAACTAGCTATGGGGGGCTCATTCTTTACACATCTCATCTCACATCTCTCTGTCTCTCTCTTTAAGACTAAGGGGTGGCATGTCCCTCTCTTATCTCTCTTTATTTGTCTCTCTCTAAGTTAGGGCTTAGGAAATATAAGAAACCATAAGGGGTGACATGCCCAAGTCACAACAACCTAGCCTTCTAGTTTTAGCTTTATGCTCATGTATTGAGAATTGATATAGGTTATCTCATGTCATGCTCTCTGCTGGTTTTGCATAGGCTTCCCAAATCGTAAGACAAGTTCTTGAACCTAAATCCCATGTGCCATTGGTGGAGGAGATCCGATGTAGGGTGTACTAAGGCCTTAGGGGTAACATGAGGCAAGGTATATGATAATTTTCTGGTTTATGCTCTTTTGATTTAATTATATCCTTTATGTAATTTTCAGATCAATGTTGTGAATGTAGTTTTGTTTTAATGGCATGCAAGTGAGAGTCCTTGGTGTTTTATTTTGTTTCACAGATTATTTTCAAACACTTGTGGGCGATTAGAGTGGTAATACAAAATAAAAGATAAAAAAAAATTAATCGGTATTGACTTACCCGATCACATAGTAGAACACCTTTCCCTTCTCAAGTTCAAACAAGGTGTGCTCTTCGCAAACAGAACATCATGTTATGTTCTAACAGTCTCAAAAGCATCTCCCATTCCCCATGCTTGTTGCAGCAAAGGCGGTAAGATTCATGCATGGAAGATCACCTCAAATTGTCCTTCCTTATGTATTTGTTACGTACAATAAACGAGTATGTTCATGTAAGTTGCCCAAAGGCTAGTTACCAGAATCTCCAACTTGGCGGCAGTCCCAAATCCCAGCGCAGGATCTTGGATGGATCTTGCTCACATATGGAGGAAACATGAACCCAATCCCTTAGGGATCAATCAATATAATTCACACCCATATTAGATAGATTTTTTTTTGAGTAAACATGTCTTAAATGCACATCAGTCAAAAATGAAGGTAATTATGATGCAAAATCATTTTGTGCATTGTCCAAAGGGAAAAGTGATGCTTTAATACATATCTATCATAAGAAAAGTATTTTATGCATGCCAATCAAAAGATGTCTTCAAACTAGCAACAATTGGTGAAAAAGAAGTCTTCAAACTAGCAAAAATAAGAGGGAGGAAGTATAGATATCTATATCATATTAAATGCATTAAGAGAAGAGGATCATAGTAAAGGACAATAAGGTCAATGAAAGGTGGAAAACTTATTTTCAAAAATTGTTAAATGACGACCACTATCAAAGCGCATCATGAATCTTTGACATAAATGAGGCTAAGGTCATAAATAAACGTGTAGGATAAAGACGTCTGAAGTGAAAGAAACTTTGAGAAAAATGAATATAAGAAAGGCTTTAGGATCCCAATAGTGGTTTACAAGTATATGGGAGAGACTGGAATATTCTGGTTAACCAAGCTCTTCAATAAGATTTTGAGAATAAAGAAACTACAAGACAAATGGAGACAAAGTATTATAGTACCTATTTACAAGAACAAAGGAGAAATACAAATCTATACGAACTATCGATGGATCAAACTTATGAGTCACACTATGAAGTTTTCAAAAAGAGTGATTGAGCAACGACTAAGAGTCTACGACTAAAAAAGAGTGAATCTAAAAATCAGTTAGATTTTACGCCAGGAAGGTCAACAGTTGATGTTATATTCCTACTTAGGCAATTGATTGAAAAGTTTAGGGAGAAGAGAAAATATCTCCATATTATCTTTATAAAAATTTGGTGGGTGCTGGACAAGACAAGAGTATTTAGATGATATATTGACATGGTGCGAGATATGTATGAGAGAACGATAATTAGGACAATTGATAGAGAGACAAGCAAGTTTTCACTGACAATAGGACTACATCAGGGATCAATGTTGAGCCCACATCTCATTGTTTTGGTTATGGACAACTTAACTAGGCATCTATAGGATGAGGTACGGTGGTGTTTGTTGTTTGTAGATGACATGGCTTTGATAGATGAGCCTAGAGATAGTGTCAATATAAAGTTAGAACTTTGGAGGGATGCTTTAGAATCTACAAGCTTTAAAATTATCAGGAATAAGACAGAATATATAGAATGCAAGTTTAATAATGGAAGTAGAAACGAGCAATCAATTACGAATGATAGCCAAGAAGTAAAAGAGATTATTTTTGATATCTTGAGTCAAATTTCCATTAGAATAGAGAGATTAAGGAAAATGACGCACATAGAATTAGAGTTGAGAGGACGAGGTGGAGATATGCTTCTGAAGTCCTATGTGATTGTCGCATACCAATAAAACTGAAGAGAAAGTTCTATAAGAAGGTTGTAGAATTAGACATGTTATATGGAGCAAAATGTTGCGAGATTAAGAAACAACATAATCATTGAATGAGTGTAGTTGAGATGAGGATGTCGCGATGGATGAGTGGCAAGACAAGGAGTAGAATACGGATTGAATACATCCACGGGAACTTGGGGGGTCGAATTGGCAATAAGATGAGGGAAAATAGAATTAGATGGTTTACCAATATGCAGTATCGACCTAGAACGGCGCTGGTTTGGACTTTGGAGGGGCGATTTGGTTCAAGAGGAAGGCTCTAAAATGTGAAGAGGAAAGCCTAAGAGGAAGGGATGGAGGTCCAAGGTCAGCAACTTTAGTAGACCAAAATGCCTCTCTCTATATTTATTCTCTTCTAGCTCCGCTTAGGTTTTTCTTTTACTTATGATGAGTGGAAGATATATCTGATTTTGACTGAAATCTATTAATATATTTTATTAAAATTACGATATATTTGCAAAAAATGAACTGTAATATACTATTATGCGAGACTGTTATATGATAAGAATTGAGTCACCATTCGAGTTTTAAAATTTACTTAGCCAAGCATATATGTAAGTAAAATACATATATTCCTAAATGTTCATTGCATATCTAAGCATGGTCTATAAAAGTTCTGTAAGTTTTGTCTTTTAAAAATACATATTTACTACAAAAGCACTTCCATGATGCTCAAAAAACGAGGGAGCTTCTTGCTACTAAATACGCCCCACTCCTGCTCATGCTTCCAACAAATATGGTCCATACTTTATGTTCTTTCTTATAGTTACCCGAATCGCCCATTGGGGTAGTGATTCCGTTTCAGAATCTCGATTCTGCATTTCCGAGGACAAACTCGATTCTGAAAGAAAGGAATCTCGTTTCCAAGTTTCTCGAAATGCAATTCAATTTAGTTTATGAATCTCAGTTCCTAAAAGCCTGGAATCAAGATTCCATATCGCAGACTTTGTGATTCTTAGCTACACAACAATGTGATTCTGCTTGTGCGAAACATTAATTCCAAATTTTTAGGAATTGCAAATCCATATTGTTTGGAATCAAGATTCTATATCGCAAATATCATGATTCTTAGCTACACAACAATGCAATTCTACTTGTGCAAAACGTTGATTCAAAATTTTTAAGAATTGTGAATCTGAAGTTGTTGCACACGGCATTAAAATCGAAGTTTAAAATATGGGGAATATGTGAAATTTTTTATTTTCTTATTCTCTAATTTTTATCCTTGTATTTAAATTCCATATTACTTTTCTTACCTAGTATAAATATTACTAAAAAAATTTGTTACTTCGAATTTAATAATTGTTGGCAAATGATGTGGGTAAAAATGTAATATTGTTTAATATATGTTGGGTACCAAGGATAGAAATGATGGTCTTTATAGAAATACGGCAAATGATAGTCTTTATTAATCTTGAAGCTTATGATAGCGTACCTCGAGATTTGATTTGGTAGGCGTTAGAAAAGAAAGGTGCCTCTAGACAGTATATCGACTTGGTGAGAGACATGTACGATGGAGCGCTAACTAGTGTACGAACAACTAGTGGCAAGACGAGTGAGTTTTCAATGACAATAAGTCTACATCAAGGGCCAGCATTGAGCTTGTACATTTTTTTCTTAGTTATGGACGACTTACTAGGCACCTACAAGATGAGGTTTCGTGGTGCATGTTGTTCGAAAATGATAAAGTTTTGATTGATGACATCCAAAACGGCATCAACACAAAGTTAGAACTTTGGAGGGATGCTCTAGAATCCAAAGGTTTTAAAATTAGTCGGACTAAGACAGTTTAGTAATAATAAGAGTAGATACAAGGAAGTAGTTAAGATTGACAGCCAGGAAGAGATCAAGGAAGATGAAGATATCAAGGAAGATGTCGCAAACAAAATTAGAGCTGGGTGGGCAAAGTGGAGATGTGCAACTTGAATTTTATGTGATTGCTAATTACCAATGAGGCTGAAGAGCAAGTTATATAGGACAGCAATGAGACTAGCTTTGCTCTATGGGGCGAAATATTGGGAGGACAAAAAAAATATACCCATAGAATGAGTGTAGCGGAGATGAGGATGTTGAGATGGATGAGTGGTAAGACAAGAAATGATAGAATTCGAAATGAATCTATTTGAGATAATTTAGGCATGACACCAATATGCAATGAAATGAGAGAGCAGTCTTAGGTGGGTTGGCCATGTGTGGCGCTAACCAAGTACAACATATGTTAGGAGGTGCGAGTTAGTTTAAATGGAAGGACTAAAAATGGCAAGGGGTAGGCCGAAAAGGATATGGTTGGAAGTAATCCGAAAAGACATGGGAACTTATGGCCTCACTGAGGATATGACTTTTAATAAAGCAGAATGGAAAACCAAGATTCATGTAGCCGATCCCAAATAATTGAGAAAAGGCTAAAATGATGATGATGATGACATGATGGGCACCCAGATATGCTATCACTGCTTTTCTTCAAGTAGAATAAGAGGATAAGAATATGAGCAAAGTGCCCTACGGTGTTTCAGGTTAAATTAATCATTAAATATCAAAAATTGACTTCAAATTGAATAATTCAATTTTCAAAAGTCAACTAGCAAAAAAAGAATTTCTATGTCTACTTATTTTATAATTCAAGGAAAGGAGATAGATGGAGCTCGTCCTTGTTCTCACTAGTTGTATGTCGTAGACCCGCTCCAGGCTTTGTAGGCGAAGGGTTGTTGGTAGACCGAGTCCATTGTATGGGATTGTTGACCAAGATATCATAAAGGTTAACATTAGTAATTGCACTAAATATATACAAACCAAAATTCAATCTTGTAATAGTTGATAAAATTTAAATTTTTTTTGAATACTTCTCTCATATACTGAAGGGGATTGTTGCGCAATTCCAGTATTGGGAGAATCTCGATTCCTGAATGATGAGAATCTTGATTCCAAGTTGATGGGGACAACGATACTAGAATTTTAGGAATCATGATTCTATATTTTTAGGAATCGCGATTCCAATCTCATCGGATCGCAATTCTATAATCCACTGAACTATGTGGGGTCAGGTGTGATTCCATCAGTGTTCGCAAAATCGAACCAGAACGGTTAACTGAACATGGCGCCGGAAGCGGTTTAACCGGCCTAGCCGGCAAACCGGCCAATTCAACCGTTCTAGCAGGGAAACTCCCGAGCAACCAAAAAATTGTTGAAAAAAATATAAAAAAGATGCCAAAAAAAATCTACTAAAATATGAAAAGCATATAGATAATGATTCAAACAAAACACATTCAAATGAAGTTGAAAATTAATGAATAAAATGGATTTTAAAAGTGAGTATTAATTACCAAAACAATTTTTAATACTTACCATAATGTAAAAAATATTAAAAAATGTATTACAAATCAAATTCCTTATTTTTTTGGATTTTATATACATTTTTTTGAATTTTTATTTTTAAAATACCGACCGATCACCAAAACCGCCCGAAACCAGAACCGACAAGGGGCAGGTTCAGTGTTCGTAAAATCGAACTGGAACGGTTAACCAGACATGGGACCAAAAGCGATTTAACCGGCCTAACTGGTAAACCGGCCGATTCAACCGTTCTAAACGGGCAAGTCCCGGGCGGCCAAAATTTGCTGAAAATTAAAAAAGATGCAAAAAACAAAATCTATTAAAATATGAAAAGCATATAAAGAATGATTAAAAACAAAACACATTCAAATGAAGTTGAAAATTAATAAAAAAATGGATTTTAAAAGTGAGTATTAATGACCAAAACAATTTTTAATATTTACTATAATGTAAAAAATATTAAAAAATGTATTACAAATCAAATTCCTTAATTTTCGAATTTTATAGACATTTTTTTGAATTTTTTTTTTTAAAATACCGACCAATCACCAAAACCGCCCAAAACCGGAACTGGCAAGGGACCAGTTCCGATCTAAACGAGCGGTTACTGCTTACATCGAGCGGTTTTTCAAACAATGGGTTGGTTTCGATCTAACCGAGCAGTTACAGATTAGATCGCCCGGTTTTTCTAACAATGGATTCCATATAAGTATGAAACTCAATTCCAACATGAAGGGACATCGATTCTCACAAATAGGAAACATGATTCCTATTTTATTGGATCGCGATTCCAATATAGTGCGAATTCGTAATTCCGAATTGTACGGACAACGATTCCAATTTTAGGAAAAATTTGATACATGCGATTCCGATTCCTGAGATGATTCTGAATCACAGGTGTTTCAAACAACTATATTCTTTCTATCATTCATGAGAACAACAATCTTCCACAACCATCACAGTTTCGAAAACTGTTGAATTAATTGTGAAGTGAAATCTTTGTCAAGTCAATTTTAGCATATTTAAGAGTGGCCACTAATAATTTCAACTACATAAAGAATTGTTCACTCCATAATTCTTGGGGACATTGTTCTTTTTAAAATATTTGGTAGAAGGAACTTATGATATATCAAGGAAAAAAAAGACTATTTATCTACTTCTAAATGGCATAAAATAAGTTTCTTCGAACAATTCAAAACACTATTGGAAAGAGTAACCAATTTTGGAAGGTTTTAATGCTAAGATATACATGCGCATACGTTACTCCATCCATGCAACCCATCAGTTAAAAACCCAACTTAAGATTTATATATAAAATAAAACCATAATATGATAACATACAACCTTATAGTTTCATTGAATGATGTAAAGGCCCCAAAACTAGTGGAAGGAAATGACCCAAACCACTCCCCCACAATTTTGCACCCACTTAAACCCTCGGACACATGGTAGCCCATGGACTCCCTCTAACTTCAAGAAACCGGACAAGGAGCCCCTTCCCAACAATTTTCCCCCCTACTCACATGTAATACCCCTTCACCTCTTTTTAATTAACACCAATGAAGTCTACAGCAAAGATAAAGGGGCTCTGAATTTAAATCCTCGTGTGAAACTGCCCAAACCCCCCCCCCCCCCCCTATCTCTCCCCCCAAAATCTCTAAAACTCCATGAACCTCATTGCTACTATTGTTTTGTCTTTCGAGCTTTCCCACTCTAGGATTTAAGGATGTACTGCCAGAGGAATTGAACAAAGCCTCACAATTAGAGGTGAGTCAATTGTTTGTCAATCAAGAAATGATCCCTTATGCGCTTGATACTTGGGTTTTTCATGGTTTTTATATCTATGCCTCACTCTCTGTTCATGGCATAGCGAGGGTAGTTAGGGAAAATTTCTGATGTTACTCTCTAAACTTTCATGAGAAAATAAATACCTAAAGCCACTTTCAATATGCATAGATAGTTTGATACACACTCATGAATACCTCTAATCACAATAATCAGCATTTTTTGAGAGAAATTTTACAATAATCCACTAAAATATAAGCTTTTAGCCTCCATTAATTCTTTGCATACTCTGATCTGTTAAATTAATTTTCAGTGTCAGTATTTCATTTTTGAAAAAACTTTTATTTTTTTGGATGGTATATTTGGATTTCAATCTCAGAAATTGCTTCTTAGTGAGAAGCAAAGTTTAAAAACACAAATCGATGACCCAAATCGCCTATCCAAAAAAAACTAATTCGAATCGGCGGTTGGGATTTAGTGATCCAACTAAGTTAACCAGCCAATTAAAAATTAAAAAATAGGAGAACAAAAAAAGACACAAAAAATATTAAAAAATAAAGTGGGATAGGTTCTCTAATAGAACCAGACGATATTTTGGTAGAACCGGACCGGCACCGACGATTCCCAAATTGAACCAGCTGATTCCAGTCCAATTCGCCAATTTTTTAAACCTTGACGAGAAGAATCGGTTTTAAAAGTTGCATCCATATGCCATACTCTTTATCTTTTGAAGCATTAAATTTATTTTGTCTAAATTCAAAAGAGAGAGAAGAGAGAGCACATATTTATGAAAGGTTAGAGAGAGAACCGCATGATGGGCTAAGGAGAGAGTATAGTTGTTGGAGAAGAGAGCGGGATTAGTTAGGGATTCACCGAAACGCCCTATAGTGGAAGCTCCTTGGGGTTAGGATCGGCGAAAGTACAATGAACAAGACAAGGAGCGATATCCCTAGACTTATGGGAGTGAGATCCGATGTCAATGAGTTCGATGTTTTGACTAGTAGGAATCTATGCTCCACCATACAAAAAAATGAGGTTGTAAATAGAGCTAGTATGAGTTCCCTTGGTTAAGGAATCGTGGTTTAAGTATGTCATATAGGGGGGTACCTCCTCCTCTAATATCGAGAATTTTAAAGTATAGGAATCAAGGTCCTCAGCTGATTGGCCCCGAGATCTGCAAGTGCCATTTACCAGGGATCCCTTATCAGTGCCCCCCGCATTCAACAATGGATTTATTTATTTTTGCGTGAATAACAAAGGATTAATTATATGGCTCTATAAGTTAATGTCTTATGACCACTACATTTTCAGGCCATGACACAAGTTTGGCATGCATCAGTCCCTCTGTGTCCCCAGCAACCCAGAATCCTACAACTCAAGAGTCATCTTCTTTGAATGTAGTCTCCTCTACTTCCATTGTTTCTCAAAGGCTAGCTCTTTAAAAAGCAAGAGGACAAGATGAACTACTCTCTCTCTCTCTCTCT
>NW_006499751.1:726276-745438 GCF_000471905.2 Amborella trichopoda | reverse complement strand
AATCAATTCGGGGGAGTAAGGTCACGTAAGGTGGAGTGCCATGATTGACAATCACGTGGGGGCAATCACGTGGGGGGAGTAAGGCCACGTAAGGTGGAGTGCATGATTGACAATCATGTGGGGATCACGTGGGGGGAGTAAGGCCACGTAAAGTGGAGTGCCATGATTGGCAATTACGTGGGGAGAGTCAAACAATCAAGAGTAAGGCCACGTAAGGTGGAGTGCCATGATTTGCAATAGCATGAGGGGAGTAAGGCAATCAAGAGTAAAGCCACGTAAAGTGGAGTGTCATGATTGGTAATCAAGTGGGGGGAGTAAGGTCACGTAACGTGGAGTGCCATGATTGGCAATCACGTGGGGCGGAGTAAGGCCACGTAAGGTGGAGTGCCATGATTGACAATCGCGTGGGGGGAGAAAGGTTGAGTGCCACACATTTCAAAAAAACTAGGGTGGGTGAATAAAAAGAAAATCGGATTGAAAAATGAAAAAGTAGGAACCGCCCGGTTTTACCGATACTCCATTTGGATTGGTTATCACTGATACCCGATCCGGATCGCCCGATTCCATATCGGATTGGCGATTTTTGAAACACTGATTACAACATTAAAATTGTATTATTCATATTCTTTTTTTTTTCAAGTAAGTAAGAATTATTCATATTGTTAATAATATTTGTATTGATTATACTTTTTAATATCATATAAAAAAGAAAGATTAATTAGCAAAAAAAAGAGCTACGGAATTTACGTTATCAATTTGGAATAGACCCCTATCATCTTACCAGAAAATCAAGAAAATATTATAAAAGCTCTAAAAATAAAATGAGAACGAAAAAACAAAAGGAAGCCCCAATTTGTAATAAATGTGGAAATAGATGCTATTCTAGAAGACAAAAAAAAAAAACCCAACTTGCAAACAATGTGAAAAGAAATGCCATTATGCAAACAAATTGTTGACATGGCTATGAAGCTTTACGTGTCTTAACCTACTTTTGTGGGAATCCAATATATATCCAACGGTCATATGGTCCAACGTCCATATGAAAGTAACCCCTTGTTTTTTTCAAGAGACATGTTGGAGATCAGGGAACCCCTTCGTTTTCTCATAAACTCGTTGAAGAAATACAAAGGTGACCCATTCTTCTCCCTATAAAATAGGAAGCTAGAGAGAGGATGATGATAACAAACGATAGACGTATAGTTCTTCTCTCTCTAAAAGTGAAGGGATCAAAATTCGGGCTCTGTGATCACCGGCCTCATGACACCTCTTTTTTTATCTCGGGTTTTGTCTTATACGGGCTTCATCAAATTTTCACTAACACTAGTATCAGAGCAATCTAGGTTCCATTATTATTATTATTTATTTATTATGAATTATTAACCTTGTGAATTTTTCTGGTGGGCTTTATTTTTTGTGTGTTTTTTGCCATTTGGGTGGTTTGGTATTGATCGGTTTTAGAGGCTCTATGAAGATTTCAGGCCCTTGACAACCACTGGTCCTGTGATCTCAAAATTCTTCGTCTTGGTTTTCTCTCTCTAAAAAGGGGGAAACTCTTTAAATCAATAAACCTCTATTGGCATTATTGCAGTGAATTTTAGTGAATACCACTGCTTGTCACTTAATATCATACATTTTGATAAGCATGTATTGTTTAAAGGCTATAAGGCCGTAGTATCCTGTTTTATAGGAAGCATATCTATAATTACTTATTCCAAGACTACAACAACATTACATGTATATTTTGGCATGTGCAAATTCTCAACATGATAAATTAATTTATTGTTTAAAGGATTGATATCACGTATCTTATACCAACATATTTATTGCATGCAATATTACTGCTGCATCATACCAACGAGATAATTACAAAGTGATATAGAAGGATAGAAATTTTAGATTTTATATGGTAGAATTTTGTGTCACAGAGATATAATCACCTTTGTGAATAAAATTATTCGCGCACTTGAAATTTTTATTTTTTTTCCTTCTTCGATAATTATCAGTGGCTACAATTGTTTGCTATTTTGTTGTCTTATATATTGTTGATATTTCTATTTTTAAAAAAAAAGAAAAAGAAGGGGGCTGAATACATATTTTGCTGCCTTATATATTGTTGATATTTCTATTAAATAATAATAATAATAATAATAATAATAATAATAATAATAAAATGGGAGACGAAAAATTATAGAAAACTTATTTATTGCTCCATTATTTTTTTATTGCTAATATTTGAATGTAATTAATGCACTTACTGCCTTGGTGGGATATAGAAATTGATACTTGATATTTATTCTTTTATTATAAGGGCTCACACACTTTGACATTGCTCTTGCACCCTTGATAAATAATATAAAAGGTTTTTTATTATTATTATTATTACACTTGATAATTGTAAGCCTTGCTTATAGTTTTGGAGGTTGCTTATTTCATAATTTTTTTTGAGGCATCAATTAATAACTAACATTATTTATGAAATAATTGCAGCTCTCTTCTCTAGAAGTATTGACCACACAAATTTTTGGTGCCTTTTTAGCTTATTTAGAACTTATAAATAATTAGTTTGCTCACACAAATCATAGCAAATGGCCAGTAAAATTCTAATGACTAAATTTTCTAAAATTGAGAAATTGAATGGAGATAATTTTGGGATGTAGAAGAGGAAGATGGAATATCTTCTCATCCAAGATAGAATAATATATGTACTAAGAGAATATCCATCAGAAGTTGGTGATAAACCAACTAAAGAAGAAAGGAAAATGCTAGAATTTTTTTTAGAAGATGACCTCATAGCAAAAATATATATGTTAACTTTTATGCAAGATGATCTTATTAAGGTTTTCGAGCATCATGAAACATCTAAGAAAATGTTAGAGGCAATAAAAACTAAATATGACTTAACCTCTGAAACACACCTCGAATTGCCATTAGAGCAATATAAATCATTTAAGATGAAGGATGGTCATAATGTAATGGAATATGTTAACAAGATGCTCGTTATGGCTAAGGATTTAGCCATTGCTGGGAATGAAGTCTCTGAGGGCATGCAAGTTTCCATTATTTTAAATAGTATTCCACCTTCATGGAGGATGGTAATAATTGCACTTAGGTTAAATGCAAAATCTTATACATTAGGGGACTTACCTATGCAACTAACCTTAGAGCATGAGCATATGAACAAAGACAAAAGGAGTGAACTCATGTTTGCTCAAGGACCTCCCAAATTTAGCCAACCCAAGCTATATAACCAAAAATTTCAAGGGAAATTTAATAAAAGGAACAATAGGTTAAAAAATAGAGGAACTAAGCCCTACAATCAAGAATCTAAATAAGGACCGCCAAAATGTTTATTATGTGGTCAGCCAAGACACTTCAAGAATCGTTGCCCACAAAATAGAAACCCGTAAATATAAAGAATAGTGGAAATTGATGCAATAGGCTTGAAGTTGTTTGTGTGGTCTCTGAGTGCATGATGGAAGATCATGACATCAAAGGATGGTGGGTGAACTCAGGCACTAATCGACATATCGCAATCTCAAAAGGCCTCTTCTAGGACTTTCAAGAAATAAAAGTCAGGAAGAATCGCATCTGCATAGGGAACAACACCTATTTTGATGTATTAGGTGTAGGAACTTGTAGGTTGTATGTAGGGACAATCGACCTTGTATTAAATGATGTATATTTTGTCTCTTCTATGAAACGAAATATTGTATATGTCCTCTTGCTCATTAGAAATAACTTTGAAGTCCGCTTCAGATCATTGAAAGTATCAATTGAAAAGTGTGGACAAATTTATGCTTGGGGATACTTAGTTGATGACCACAACTTGTTCCTACTTTATGTAAATGAGAAAGTTGACAACAAAATTTCATCTTATTCTAGTTAGATTGATTGTGTAATTGTTGTTGATGCATTTACTTGGCAGCTTAAGCTTGACCACATAGGAAAAGACAAAATGAATAGGTTAATAAAGAAATATCTTATTCCAAATCTAAACAATGTGAAATTTTCAACCTGTCAGCACTGCTTGTCAGGAAAAATGACTAGAAAATCATTCAATAAAGGGGTGAGAGCTAATAAGTTATTGAATGTGGTCCACTCAGATATTTGTGGGCCCCTTAATGTTAAAACTCATAGAGGGATATCATACTTTATCACCTTTATTGATGGATTTGGATACGTTTATCTAATTCACCATAAATCAGAAGCTTTAAAAAAATTCAAAATATATAAAAAAGAAGTAGAAAATTAATTGGGTACGAATATTAAAGTTTTTAGAACTGATAGAGGAGGTGAATATACATCCGAAGCTTTCAATGCTTATTGCCAATAATATAGTATTTAAAGACACACTACTATGCCTTATACGTTATAGCAAAATAGAATAGCTAAAAGGCGTAATAAAACCCTCTTAGAAATGACTTGATCCATGATGGTTCGTGTTAGTCTACCCAAAACCTTTTGGAGAGAAGCAATAAGCACATTCATGTATATGCTTAATAAGGTTCCAACTAAGACAATATATTCTACCCCTTATGAAATGTGGACAGGTAGAAAACCTGATCTATCTAACTTAAAGAAGCGGGGGTCGACTACACATGTCCTAATTCCATATCAGCACAAAAATAAATTAGAAAACAAAACTCTAGTGTGTAATTTTATGGGATACCCCGAAGGATCAAAGATATATCGATTTTATCATAAAGACAAGAGACTCATTGAAAGTAGAGATGTTGAGTTCTTAGAATATTTTATTAAAAAAAACATACATGTAGTGGATAATAATAATCTATTTAATGTCCTAAATGACTTAGAACCATTGCCTACAGTAGATATGGATAACCTTGATCAACATGATGATGTTGAAGTACCCACATAACCAATGTTAAGTGGTCAAAAGAGGTTTTGAGCTCCTCCATCATACCTTGATTATTTATATATCTATAAGAGTGAGTAGACAGACAACCTTATTGATTAAGATGAAATCCATGACCCTTTTGACTTCAATGATGTTATAAAGTCACAAGAATCTCAATAATGACTTAATGCCATGAGAGAAGAATTGGATTCTATTGAGAAAAATAAAGTTTGGGATTTATGTGATTTACCATCAGATAGGAAACCTATATGTTTTAAATGGGTATTTAAAAAGAAATTAAAATCTGATGGATCACATAGATTTAAAGCTAGGTTAGTAGCAAAGGGTTTTACCCAAAGAAAATGAGTCAATTATGTTGATACTTATTCTCCAGTTGCAACGTTTATATCCATTAAAATAATTTTGGCAGTTGTAGCATATTATGACCTAAAATTTTATCAAACGTATATAAAGACTGCATTCTTGAATGATGAGCTAAAGAAAATCATCTACAAGAAGCAACCTGAGAGCTTCATAATTAAAGGCCAATAAAATAAAGTATATAAATTAAATAAGTCTTTATATGGTTTAAAACAATCTTCAAGACAATGGTACCTAACATTTCATGATGCCATCTTACAGATGGGATATGAAGTAAATAGAATGGACCATTGTGTGTATGTCTTGAATAGTGTGAGTAAATTCACAATGCTCTCATTATATGTAGATGATATCCTAATAGCTGGAAATGACTTAGAAATGATTGATGAAACTAAGTCATGGCTTTCTTCTCGGTTTGAGATGAAGGATATAGGAAAAACATCTTTTGTCATAAGCATAAAAATAGCTAGAGATAAAAAATAAAAAATGTTGTGCTTAAGTCAAACGAGATATCTTGACTATGTTATCAAAAGATTTAAAATGGAAAATTGTAAGTCGTTGTCTACTCTTGTTGAAAAGGGAGTAAAGTTGTCTAGGAAGGACTGTCCAGTAGAAGAATAAGAAAAGCTCAGCGTTCCCTATGCACAAGCTATTGGTCTATGCAGTAAGATGTACAAGGCCAAATTTGAGTTATGCCGTAGGACTAGTTAGTAGATATCAAAGTAATCCAGATATAATTCATTGAAAAGCAGTAAAAAGAATTATATGTTACACTAAGGGAACAAAGCATCTAAAATTGTGCTTCAAGCTGATAAGGTTGAAGTTATAGAATATTCAGATGCAGATTTTGTTGGGGATAAAGACGATAGTAATTTCACCTCAGGATATATTTTCCTCTTTGGAGGGGCTGCTGTTTCTTGATCTAGCAAGAAACAAGAGTGTGTGGCAGTACATATAGGAAGCATAACACATTGCATGTAGCACTGCTTATACTTTTGTCGTCCGGCTAATGCGCTTTATAGATAACTTGAAGCTGCAAATAATCGACGGACCAATCCAAATATTTTGTGATAATCAAGTCCCAATTAAAATAATTCAAAGTGAAACAAATAGCTCCAAAGGAAGACATATATATGTCCAATATCACTACATTCAGGATGTAGTTGAGAAAGATGAAGTAACTGTTAGTTACTTGCCTTCATCAGATATGATCGCTGATCCATTGATAAAGAGTCTAAGTGGAACTACTGTCTAAGCACATTAGCTTAATGAGACTTAAAAATGTTTAAGTCAAACAATTTTCATGAGTGAGAAATCTACATTAACGTGAAAATCCTCATGATAGACGTTTGTTATGAGAGGCATTGCCACAAAAACATGATAAAAACCTCATGACAAGATATTTTTTTTAAAGGTTATACCCAAAAGTGGGAGTGTGCATGTGACTTATTATGCTCGGCCATCATAGCTAAGTTAGAGATGTTGACATGTATAGCTATGAGGCCTTACATGTCTTAGCCTACTTTTGTGAGAATTCAATATATATCCAACGGTCATATGGTCCAACGTCCATATGAGAGTAACCCCTTGTTTTTCTCAAGAGACCCGTTAGAGATCAGCGAACCCCTTCGTTTTCTTAGAGACCAGAGACCCGTTGGAGAAATACAACTGTTACCCCTTCTTCTCCCTATAAAATGGATAGGATGATGATAACAAGCAATAGACGTACATTTCTTCTCTCTCTAAAAGTGAATGGATCAAAATCCGGGCTCTATGATCACTAGCCTCACAATGTCCCTTCTCTGATTTCGGGTTTTGTCTTATACGCACTCCATCAATTTCCACTAACACAAATGTTATTCTAAGCTCACCAATAACTTAGAAGAATTATCTGAAGAAGAAAAAGAAGACACACTATTGTTCTTCTGATTCTGAAGAAACAGATTCATAAAAGAATGTTCTTGCTCAATCAATGTTCTATGGTTTTAACCAAAAACCATAAAATTATTTTCTAAAACCACAAATTTAGAATATAAAATAAACTCTTAAAAGAACATTTTGAAAATCTAAATAAACAAGTAAAAAACACATAAAAACCTAACATAATACTACAAGCCTATGACTTCAATAAAATTATGATTGAAGTTAAATCAAAAAAATATTAATAGAAGAACTCTCAATAAATGACCTCAAAAGAGAGATTAACGAAACCAAATAAGAAATTAAAAATATGAAGGAAATAATAAAATTTTTAGAAGAAAACTGTAATCCCTCTAGAGAAGAAGAAGTTGTTGAATTTCCAGATTTTCTCAATAACCTTCAATTTAAAGTTAAAAAATGGTTTGTAGAAATAGCTATAGTAGACTCATGTGCTAACTTAAATTGCATAAAAGAAAAACTAATTCCTCCTTAAAATTTTGAAAGAAGTGATAAAAAACTTTATACAGCTAATCTTAATAAACTAAAAATCAAATGCAAAATCTCTAACACTCATGTTTGTAAAAACGGCTTATGTCTAACCACTAAATTTGTATTAGTAAAAGACTTGAACAAAAGATAATTTTAAGAACACCCTTTTTACATATGATCCAACCATTTAATGTAGACAATAGAGAAATCCATGGTATGATTGGAAATTTCAAAGTAACTTTTAGGTTTTGTGATATCCCATATAGAAGAATAACAAAGTAATATAATAAATAAAACTAAAGTCATCAATTAATTACAAAGTTCAATGGAAAGTCTCAAAATTAAAGAAATGTTAGAAAGAGATGGAGAATTAAAAGAAAAAATTATAACATTTAAAAAATTATTTGAAAAAGAAGTATGCTCAGAATTACCAAATGCCTTTTGGGAAAAAAAGAAACATTAGGTTTATGTACTTTATATATAAGACTGTGATAAAGATAAAATTCCTACTAAAGGCAACATTATAGTCATGAGTCCAAGATATTTAGAAACCTGTTAAAAGCAGTGTTTTAAAAAATAGCGTGTCGCAACGGACTCGGCCGAGTCGACACGGGAATCAGCCATCCTGTATCGATTCCAGTGAAATATGGCACATCGACTGGTTCTAAATAAGAACCAGCGATTAGTTACAGTAAACCGCATAAGAACTGGCGATTCGATTGTAAACCGCCTGAGTTGCCTGAGTCACAACAGTTAAGCCTGAGTCGTTGCATTGAACATATTTTTTGTGGGCCCCCAATAAACCGCTTAAGAACTAGCGATTTGATTGTAAACCGCCTGAGTCGCAACAGTTAAGCCTGAGTCGTTGCGTTGAACATATTTTTGTGGGCCCCACACCATACAAAAGTAAACCCCGTGCGTCAGGCTTACCTCAACAATTTCATAAACAATTCGTGCTCCCTCAAAAGCGCGTGGACATCAAGGGCACATTGGGATTACTTTTTATGTTGGCATTCACTTCCCAAACTTTTCAATGTGGGACTTTCAGTTTTAAACCACATATCCAGCGAGGTGGCTTTTCGTTCGGTGCAAATTCCTCCGTAATGACGTTGTGCTCCCGTGGGAGCATATTGCCATTTGCTCCATCATGCAAACCTCAAGCCTAAATGTAACTTCTTGAGCAAACATGAACATTAAAAAATAAAAATAAAAGTTATGATAAAAAAAAATAAAAGTTACCTTGACAAAAAAAATAAAAATTACTTTGAAAAAAAATAAAAGTTATGACAAAAAAATAAATATTACCTTGACAAAAAAATTAAAGTTGTGACAAAAAATAAATGTTACCTTGACAAACAAAGAATTTTTTGTCAAAAATAAATAAATATTCCATTGACAAAAAAATAAAAGTTATGAAAAAAAAAAAAATTTACCTTGACAAAAAATAAATTTTTGTCCAAAAAAAATAATAATATATTGACAAAAGAATAAAAGTTATGACAAAAAAATAAATTTTATCTTGACAAAAAATAATATTTTGTCAAAAAAATATAATAAAAGTTATCTTAACAAAAAAATAAAAGTTACATTGATATTACCATGACAAAAAAAAGTTACCCTGACCAAAAAATAAAAGTTACGACAAAAAAATAAAAGTTACTTTGACAGAAAAATAAAAGTTACTTTGACAAAAAAATAAAAGTTACTTGGGCAACACCGTTTTCTTAATTTTCTTGTCAAATAAATAAATAAACGGTAATACAACTAGTAAGTATTGTCAATAAATAAATAAAAAGTAATACAACAAGTATCATACTTTTCAAGCATGCGTTTGAGCTGCGATTATTCCAGAAACCTAAAACAATTTTATTTTTGAAACCTAACAAATTAGATTTTTGAAAAATTAAAGTGTTATTTCGAAAATTGGTACATATTCTAATAATTTCTACACTAATAACCAAATCTTATATTTTATTTATTAATTTATTTCCATCATAAATTATATAATTTACTATTTTTTCTTACAGTTGCCAATAATATACTTTAAATTAGATGATATTATAAGTTATTTTGGATTTGTTATTATTTGCATAATAAAATAATTATAAAATGTAAACTAACCATTTCTATTTCAGTATATAAGATTATAGTTAGCTAGTTGTTGCCATTTTTCATCGATTTTGGTGGCCATTTTTTGTTGCCATTTTTTCACCAATTTAATCCATTCTTTATTGTAGTTTGATTATATATTTCGTCTATGATAATTCATGATTTTTATTTTGTGTGATGTAAATTTAATGGTTAACATAAATTCATATAGGGAAAGAACTTCTCAATATTCACATATTGATAAAAAATGAAAGTTAATAATGTTGTACCCCCATTTCTTATTGATTTCTAAAAAACATTATAATGAATTGTAATAATTTTTTTGGATTTATTTAAGGCTTAATCCGACCGATTTGGTCGATTCTCTATCGCCGATTCACCTATCCAGATGGGTTTTTGGAGTGCCTCCAAGGCTTTTAAACCACTGGTCAAAAGGAAATAAAAGATCATTTAGATAAAAGACTAATTAGAAAAAATAAATCAAATTGGAGTTATGCAACCTTTTACATTGAAAGTGCTACTGAATTAAAAAGAGGAGTCCCAAGATTGGTTATCGATTATAAACCCTTAAATAAAATCTTAAAATGGATAAGATATTATATTCCAAGTAGACCAGACCTTATCACACGAATACAAGGATAACAAATATTTTCAAAATTTGGCATAAAATCAGGATTTTGGCACATTCAAATTAAAGAAGAAGACAAATATAAAACAACCTTTACAGTACCCTTAGGACATGATGGATGGAACGTAATGCCTTTTGGTTTAAAAAAAGCACCTTCGGATTTTCAAAAATCATGGATGAAATATTCACGAAATATAGAAATTTTATAATTGTTTATATAGATGATGTTCTAGTATTTTCTAAATCCATAAACCAACACTAAAAACATTTAAAACTTTTCCTTGATAACTGTCAAAAATAATGGTCTAGTTATTTTAGGTTGAAAAATCAAACTTTTTCATGAAGAAATTACTTTCTTGCGAAACAAAATTAGTCAAGGCAGAACAATATTAATAAATAGGTTTATAAACTTTGCCAATAAATTTTCTGACATCATTACCAATAAAAATCAAAATCCAAAGGTTTTTAGGATATGTTAATTATGTGTCATACTAATATCCTAATCAAGCTCAAGAAATAAAATTTTAACCATTGGATTAAGAAAAAACCCTCCAACATGGAGCAACAAAATGACTTTGGCTATCCAAAAAACAAAACAACAAATAAAATCCCTACCTTGCCTAGCTATTTCATATCCATATGTCACAAATATAATTGAAACATATACCATTGAGGCGGGGTATGGAGGTATATTAAAAAAAAAAAACCAATAATAAAGAAGTACTAGCTTGATTTACTTCTGGAGTGTAGAGTGATGCTCAACAGAATTATTATACAATTAAAAAAGAAATTTTAACTATTTTTAAAACCTTATTGAAATTTCAAAGTGCTATTTTAAATCAGAAATTTCTACTCATAGTTGATTGTAAATTTGCTAAAGAGGTCTTAGAAAAAGATGTAAAAAAGCTAGCCTCAAAATAGATTTTTGCTAGATAGCAAACAATTTTATCAATCTTTAAATTCTAGAATTTATAAAAGGAGAATCTAATTCTCTACCTAACTTTTTGACTAGAGAATATTTATAAGAAAGGAATAGCCACTTGGAGACATCAAAGACTTCGCCAAGACCCCTCCTTCAACTCTGCTGGAAGAAGTCCAGCAAATTCAAGCGAATCCAATAGGGTCTGCTATCCTTACAAAAAAAACTTCTACCCCTACAATTATGCCTTTAGAAGATTCAGATATAAAATCTAGTATAAAAGCTCACCAAATATATATTGTATATAATATAATTTAGTATAATATAATATATTTATAATATATAAATATCTTATATTATATTATATAAAGATATATTTATTATATAATATATAATATATAATATATAATCAATGTATACTATATAATACAAATTAAATTAATAAAATAAATATTAATATATAATATAATATAATATTATAAAATAAAATATTACATAATATTATGTTATAGAGCCGAGGCTCTAAACAATCAAAGTAAAGCATACCTTCAAATACTGGCAAAAAATGTGGTTTCAATATTGGAAACCTTTGTAATAGCCTTAAAATATATTTTCATCCTTAATTATAAAAGTTAAAGCTTCAAAAATAGCATAGATCAAGTAGATCTATAAAATTTGAAAATCTTGAAAATAGACGGTCAAAAAGTGTGTTACAAGATGTACTATTTTCAAAACTTGAAATTCATTTTTTTCTCAAGTCCATGCATCTTGATATCGAGATGATCAATTTGAGGATACTTAGGAATCAAAACAACCTCTTCTAGTTAAAATTATTTAGAGCCTTGGCTCTATATAAACTTTTTTCTTATATATAAAATATTATAGCATTTAAATAAACTATTATTTATGTAATAATGATATATATTATTGAAATATAATTTATATATCAAATATATTATTTAATATATAAATAAAATATCATAGAATATATTACGTTGTACATAGTTAATAGTGAATAGTGACAAAAAAATGTTCTGAAAGATTAAGTTCCTACTCCCCTAGGAATTTAAACTTTCATGTTTTAACAAAGAAATGGAAAATTTGTTCGAAGATATCTTTGATAAAGACATAAAAGTTTCTACACGTCAAAACGTGAAACTTTTACCAAATTGGAAATATTACTTTTAGAGAGAAATCTTTCACTAAACAAACATGCCATAAAGACAAAAAGAAGCCACAACTTGTAAAACATGTAGAAAGAAAGGACATTATGCCAACTTGCAAAAAATGTTCTTCCAAAAAGCATACCAGTAACTTAGAAGAATTATCTGAGGAAGAAAAATATGACACACACTATTATTCTTCTAATTTTGAAGAAACAAATGAAAAAAAGGAATGTTCTTGTTCGATCAATGTTCTAACTATAGAACAAGAAACCTTCATAGAATTATTTTTTAAAACCACAAATTTAGAATTTAAAAATAAACTCCTAAAACAACATTTTGAAAACCAAAATAAACAAATAAAATATATAAAAAAACCTAACATAAAACCACAAGCCTACGACTTCAACAAAATTATGATTGAAGCTAAAACAGAAAAATCATCAAAAGAAGAAATCTCAATAAATGGCCTCAAACGAGAGATTAACGAAACAAACGGAGAAATTAAAAATCTTAATAAAAGAATACCATTTTTAAAAGAAAACTATAATCCCTCTAGAGAAGAAGAAGTTGTTGAAGATCCAAATTTTCTCAATAACCTAAAATTTAAAGTTAAAAAATAGTTTGTAGAAATAACACTAAGAATTAAAGATTTTATTTTTACTCAAATAGCTTTAGTAGACTTAGGTGTTGACTTAAATTACATAAAAGAAAAATTAATTCCTCCTCAATATTTCGAAATAAGTGATAAAAAAACTTTATACTACTAGTCTTAACAAACTAAAAATTAAATATAAAATCTCTAACACTCATGTTTGTAAGACAGCTTATGTTTAACCACTAATTTTTTTGTTAGTAAAAGACTCGAGACAAAAGATAATTTTAGGAACACCCTTTCCAACTATGAACCAACCATTTAGTGTGAACAATAGAGGAATCCATGGTATGATTGGAAATTCCAAAGTAACTTTCAAATTTTATGATAGACCAATTTTCTCTCATATAGAAGAATTACAAAGTAATATAATAACTAAACTAAATTCCTCATTGAATTACAGAGTTCAATAGAAAGTCTCAAAATTTAAGAATGGTTAGAAAGAGATGAAGAATTAAATGAAAAAATTATAACATTCATAAAATTATTAGAAAAAGAAGTATGTTCAATATCATTGAGGTAAAAGCTCATTAGAAAAGTTTTCATAATTAGGGAAGATGGTACGCACTCAACTAAACTAGTGGATAACTAACTCCTTATTACAGAAGGGACAATAAATTTTAATTGATGAGGAATTTGAGATCTGTGAAATAATCATTTTACAGTTTTATTCAAAATAAAGAACTAAAATGTTTTCCTTATTTATTTTTATAGAGTCGAGGCTCTAAACAATCAAATTAGAGCCCATGTCAAAAATTTTACTACAAGAGATTGTTTTGATGCCCAAATATCCTCAAATTGATCATCTCGACATCAAGATGCATGGACATGAGAAAAAAATGAGTTTCAAGTTTTGGAAATAGTGTATCTTATAACCTATTTTAGACCGTCCATTTTCAAGATTTTCAAGTCTTCATAGACCTACTTGATCTATACTATTTTTGAAGCTTTAAATTTCATAATTAAAGATGAAAATATATTTTACAGCTATCACAAAGATTTCCGGTATTGAAACCACATTTCTCGACACTGTTTTAAAATGCGTATTACTTTGATTGTTTAGAGCTTCGGCTCTATACAAACCGCACACATTAATTGTCAGTCAAAAGTGAAGCTGGGCATCTGTGGCCCTTAGTTAGTATTAATTAGCGAAGCTTGGATCTGGGCATACGTGTGCTTCACTTATCATTAATTGTATACACCTCATTTAGTATTAATTAGTGAAAACATACTTTTGGGCATACGTATCGTTCACATATTATTAATTTGTTAAAGCTTTTTTAAAATTATGTCATTTTGTTTATTTAAACATCCATTTTTTGTGAAGATGTACGGAAGATGTACGAATGGCACATTTGTTTTTACTCGGTCACAAAAAATGCGTTTGTTTTTTAGTCATCGGAGTAATGGCTGCGTTTCTGCTACTACTGTTTTTTGTGGGGTTAGTGATTCAAAAAGCGGACTGCCCAGTGCCTAGACGGTCTAGAAGGCCTGGGTGCATCAGCTAGGCCTAGGTGGGCGGTTTCTGAGCGGCTGTCGATGCGGTACGACATCCACTTGAGTGGGTGCAGAGCCTTAGGCCGCCCAGGGCTTGCACCCCGCCCAAGGGCTGGGCGGCCTGGACCCCCATGGCCGCCTAGTACTTTTTGAAACACTAGGTGGAGTGTTGGAGCCCCACCATCCTTAAAGGTATAAAGTTGTTAAACTTTTGAATAACAATATCTTATATTTTCTTTGTTTTTTTGTTGGTTTGACGTCATCCTCGTACTTGTACAGCCTCAAAAGCCCCAACCTCGACGACAACAAATACCTCCTCTATAGGAATCACAATCCTCAACGCTCAGATGGGAAGTCATACATCCACTCAAGAAAATGGGAGTACCGGAAGTGCCACATTCACCAAAAGCTGCAGTGGTTCACTAGATAGGTAAATGCAACTCATTCATGCTAAAGCTGCTCATGCAGAATTTGGAAGTGAGCAATAGGCGGCACCGGCTTTTTGGTCTTGGTGACCACTACAGCGAACATCTAGTCTACAAGACTTCAAAAAAAAAGAGACAAGATTACCCTGACTATCAACATGAATCCCCCCAGTATTAATTTTTTAGTGATTTTGAACATACTTCTTTTTCTAATAATTTTTATAATAGTATAATTGTTTATTTTATTTCTTTATCTCTTTCTAACCTTTCATTAAGTTTGAAACTTTCTACTGAACTTTGTAATTCATTGATGAATTTAGCTTTATTATATTACTTTGCAATTCTTCTATGGGAGAAAATCAATCTATCACAAAACATAAAAGTTACTTGAAATTTCCAAGCATATTCCTCTATTATCTATATTAAATGGTTGGATCATAGTTAAAAAGGGTGTTCCTAAAATTATCTTTTGTCTCGAGACTTTTACTTATAAAAAAAATTGGTGGTTAGACATAAGCCGTCGTTATAAACATGAGTGTTTGAGATTTTATATTTGTATTTTAGTTTGTTAACATTAACAATATGAAATTTTTTAATCACTTCTTTCGAAATATTGAGCAGGAATTGATTCTTCTTTTAAAAAATTTTAGTTAGCACCTGAGTCTACTAGAGCTGAGTAAAAGTAAAATATTTAATTCTTAGAGTTAATTCTATAAACCATTTTTCCACTTTAAATTGAAGGTTCTTGAGGAAATCTAAATCTTCAATGACTTTTTCTTCTCTAGAGGGATTATAGTTTTCTTGTAAAAGTTTTATTACTTAAGATTTTTAATTTCTTCTTTGGTTTCGTTAATCTCTCTTTTGAGGTCATTTATTGAGATTTCTTCTTTTGATGATTTTTTTGATTTAACTTCAATCATAATTATATTGAAGTCGTAGACTTGCGGTAGTATGTTAGGTTTTTTTATGTCTTTTATTTGTTTATTTTGGTTTTCTAAATGTCCTATTGAGAGTTTATTTTTTAATTCTAAATTTGTGGTTTTAGAAAATAATTCTACGAAGCTTTCTTGTTATGTGGTCAGAACATTGATCAAACAAGAACATTCTTTTTTCTAATTTGTTTCTTAAGAATTAGAAGAAGAATAGTGTGTATCTTCTTTTTCTTTTTCAAATAAATTTTCTAAGTTATTGGTATGCTTTTTGGAATAACATTTGTTTACGTAATGTTCTTTTTTTCCACATTTTTTTGCAAGTTAGGGCGTCTTTTTGTCTTTTAGAATAACATTTATTGGCATGATATCTCTTCTTTCCATATTTATTACAGGTGGGGGCTTCCTTTAGTTTTTTTTTTCGCATTTTATTATTAAATATTTTATAATATTTTCTCGGTTTTCTGGGAGGATGATAGGGGTCTATTCCAAAATGATAACAAAAATTTCCTATTTCTTTTTTTCTAATTAATCTTTCTTGTTTAAGTTGAGTTTTTTGTTTAAATCATTACACAACATTAAGTGTGATTTATTAATTATTTGAATAATTTCAGCATGAGTTAGGAGAGAAATCTCAATAATTACGTATGATCCTACTTTACTGCAAAACATTTAGGAAGTCCAGAAATGAACTTTTCTTTCCAATGGTTGCGGTCAGCATTGTAAATGGTCAAGAGTTTGGTAAGAACGATATTTTTATATCAGTGAAAGTGAGATAAAGTAGGACATCTAAGGTTATGTAGAAGTCTTCTAATTTTCTCATTTATATCTTCTATTTTCCAAAAAAATGATAGGTTATTCTAACAAGAAGAGTAGAGATTGCGTCTTGTTTTTTTTGTCTTGCTTTATTTTTAATAGTTTATTTATTAGGATATGTTTTATGGTGAGTAAGGATCATTTGTCTTTGATTTTGATTTAGATAATTAGTCCACCAACCCTTTAGTTGCCTTGAAAAGCTTGCAACTATTAGACTAGCTATTGTATAATCCGAGTTTTTTCTTAATAGACAAATGATAACATACATGGTCAGGTCTTGGATGGTATTTATGATTTAGTATTAAGTCACTCAATCTATATTCCATTCATTAATTGAATCCCCAAATAATGTTTGAGTGACAATATCTGGGACTTCTTCAAATTGAATGTCTACAGGGGAAGGAAGCTAATTATATTTTTTTGTTTTAACACTTCTGGTTATGTTCATAATGGTAAATATTTTTTCTGACTTAAGGTATTATTTTTAACATATTATGTTTCTATTTTTTCATAATAAGAATTAGATTCTTCAATTGAATTGTTAGGAAAAAATTCATCTAAATCTTCTTCACTGGTGTTCGGTTCAAATGATATTTACTCCATTTGAAAATTGATCAGTTAGAGAGTCTAGCTCCTTTGTGGATATTTATAGATGTTCTTGAACTACCTTTTTTTTTCCTGGAATATTATATATTAAAGTAACTAATGGGTTCATTGCAAAAGGTAAAGATTTCTTGAAAATAGTTTTTGGAGAAGTTTGTTGGAATAAATCTTTTCCATCTTTGGTAAAAAATAATTTGTTTTAGAGGCTGAATTTCTACTTTTCGCTAGATGGCAAGCAATTTTATTAGTCTTTGAATTTGATATAGAATTTATGAAAAGAGAATCTAATTCTCTGCTTGACCTCTTGACCTGATAATATTTGCTGGAAAAGAATGGCTTCCTGGACACATTAAAGACTTCATCAAGGCACCTGGTTCAGCTATGTAGGAAGAAGTCTTGCAAATTCAAGCGAATCCAATAGGGTCCAGTATCCTTACGAAAAAATTTGTACCCTACAATTATGACTTTAGAAGAATCATATATAAATTTTAGTTTAAAGGCTTATCAAATTGCAATTAAATACTTTGGAACTACCTTTAAATTCCCTATAAAAATAGTTGGAAAAGAGTGACATTTTGACAAAAGAATCTTGATTCCAAAAGCTCTTTCCTAAAAAAAAATTATGATGGTAGTAGGGAATATGCATACTCCGAATTGGTTATACATAAAATTATCTCTTTCGAACAATTTGGATTAAGCCCTTTCTACAATAAAAAATTCTTTGAACCTGCACCGGCAAATTATAAAAGGGTGCAATAATTATTCTTATTATGATTATTTAGATGCAGGGGGAAATATCCTTTATATCCAAAATCAAAGGTCCAACCACACATGGTGGATTATGTTCCAAACTGGTTTATTGGATGGTGGGAAAACTTTGGAATGAGTCTAGATGTAATGCCTCCTCAACTTGATGAATATATCTCCTCAAGCAGTTATACGAGCACTCTAAACATATTACATTATGTGATCCAAAACAGAATTCCTTCGATCCTCATATGGAAATCCATCATTACTAATAATGGTGAGCTCCCTTCCCTGGGAAGACTTATAGAAGGAAGAGCTTATGAAAAAATCGATTTTAATAAAATAATTAAAGAAGATAATTTATATGAAGAAATGAATTCTTGGTGCAATAATGAAGACATGGATCCCACTTCTCTAGCAAAAATTGTTGATTCAGAAACTTATCAAGGAAAGGAAGGATGGGGTGACTGAAGTCATTTTCTATTGTACAGTAACTATTACGCTCCCCTATTTTCTTTATGTATAAAGACAAAATCAAGATCCATTATTATACTATGACAAACACTGTAGACATCACTATAATTATCATTAGCAACCACTGTACAATAAAGTAGCTATCACAATATATCAACAGTCAAAACACTATTATCGTCGCTTTATACCTAACAAATATTACTCTTTTTTTTAAAAAAAAAAAAAAAGAATCCCTTCTCCATTAAAATAACCAGCTGCCCTTTAAAAAGGAGATTAACTTCATGTCAAAGGTCAAGTCTCTCCAGCTATCCCGATTCCTTCTTATCCAAGAAAAACCTTCTCCTTCATCAATAAGAGGAGGGCACCCTCATCTGTTGATGGCATTTGAGTCTGACTGGTCTCTGGCTCTTAGTCTCTTACTCACTCTTTCTTTCTCTCTCTCTCTCTCTCCCTCTCTCTCTCTCTCTCTCTCTCTCTCTCTCTCTCTCTCTACTACTCTATCTATTATACTATACGTACGTTACGTACGTACTAGTAACTACGTTAGTA